>QFDD01000462.1:0-48899 GCA_006871305.1 Vachellia collinsii | reverse complement strand
TTTCCCATCATTCACTTCGTTGCTTCAAATTCCGGACGTCTTTTCTCCTCAATACCGTGTTTCCACATATGAGCATGGTGGCCCATCAAATGAACATATTACTGCTCCTAGACAGTCCGTTTCATTGGTTGATTCTCCCTGGTTTGATTTGAATGCAACCTCACAAACTACCGAGACAGTTCAACCAGATAAAGAGACTAATGTGCAGCAACGACCACCTCGTATGAGAATGGGAACACGATGTGGTACCGGAAGTCATTATTTGTCAGGTTAAGAATCTCTTCTTCTGATTGATTTTTTCATGCATAAAATTCAAACAATTACATTTTATAACTTTTTAAATCTCTTCCTTTTTAAATATTTATTTTCTTTGTTTTATTTCTTTTAATTACTTAACATTATTATTCTTTTTTTTAATCTAATCATCTCATCTTCTACTATCAGGTCTAGCCGATAGAAGAAGAGGACAATAAAGCTTGTTTAAGCGTTCATAAGGTTGTCGAATGTTAGCATTTTGTAAAAATGTTCACATAATTCGTATTTAGTGTATACAGCTTTGTAGTTATAGTGTATACCGTTTTCGGATAAATCGTCTAACCCAGGAATAGCTATAATGTCCTGAAGTTAATAAAAAACTTAATACACCAAAAGCTTTTTACCATTCCATCCCCTGGATAGATAGAGACAGAGAAATCTTTTTCAATTTCATTGAATCCATATATCTTTATCAATCTAAAATATACATAAAATATTTTTTTTTCCAATTCACTTTTTTATTAATTGAATTTAAAATTTTAAAATATTATTAAAAAAATTTTCCCATGCGGAAATTGGGAAGGCCCAAACTTCATGTGGTGAAGTCGTTCACCATGTGAATGACTTTGGGCCTGCAAACTTCACGTGGTGAAGTCGTTCACCATGTAAACGACTTTGGGCCTCATGTGAACGACTTTGGGCCTCACAGGCCCAAAGTCGTTCACGTAGTTACGTGAACGATTTTGGCTGCCCATATTCGTTTTGTGCTGCACCGCCACTGAACTCGTCTTCGTAGGAAACGATTTTTGTGCAAATGTGATTTCGTCCCTCACGTGAACGATTTTAAATGCAGTATATCAGGAAATAGTTTCAAAAGTACAGTATTTGGGGAAAAACATTCACTGTTCGCTGTATCTATGGAAAAAAACTGTCATAGGGTTAGAAAATCACGTTCAACAAAATCAAGATCAAACCTCTCTTATATACTTACATTGTAGATTGTAAATCACGTTGAAAAAGTAGTTTCTATTTTTAATCCAAACTAGATATCAAATAAGATAATGTCATCATAATGTGGGCTTAACAGTAAAGCAGATCCATGACAATTTTTTAGAAATCACCAGGCCCATATCCAAACAAACATCACTACTGGGCCTCACTTTCAATCCGGAAAAGTATTACGATTGAAGGGCCCAATTCAAGAGACCTTATAATCCAACAGGGATAGAGAAACTGATACACAGCCCAATAAGATTTCTTTATTTCATTTAGTTTTGTTTTATTGAGAGGGCATGTACTAACAATTTCAAGTTACAAGTGGGATTGACGTTGAAATAGTGTCAGACGTTTGGGAATAGCTTTTTTAAGTGATTTTAATTAATCCGAGGTAAGTATGTGAGAGAAGTTTTATCTCGACTTACATAAAAATGGTTTTTCAGTAATTGTTAAACAAGCCCTAAATCTGAACATCTTTTAAAATGAAGATTTAAATCTTAATTCAGAAAAATATTTACACAACTAGGCTGCAACATCATTGAAAGCCCAATGAAATTTCTAAAATGTGGTCGTATATGAATAAAAAAATCAAAGAACTAACAGCATGCTTGGTTTCATATTTAGAATTTAAATGTATCCTTTTTCCATAATTATAAAGTTCCTTAATTTATAATCTTTAATTTTAAATTTTAAGAAAACCTCTTAAAAATATGCTAGAGCATAATTTTGATAGAGATATTTTTGCTTAGTGCCCCCATCCGGAGTGACTCTGTCCAATTGCAATCGCCCATCCATTCATACGTCCAATCCTATCCTCCACCTCACTGTCCATCCACTTTCTTCACCCATCTAACATTCAAGTAATTCAATTAATATACACATATATGCGTTGAGTTACAAATAATATAATCCCAAGTTTTTCTATGAGCAATGCTAATAATGTTCCTTATTATTAAAAATGTTAATGTCAACGTCAATTTTTCAATGGGGGTAACGGTGCTACCTAAAGCAAACCTCCACCACCCATGGTCCGTGGGTTGAGTGGCGAGGGGGTCAGCCTTGTGCCTGGTTGTCCGCTTTGGCACCGGTTCGACTCTTGGGAGTAGCATTTGTTTGTCTTTATCGCGGCACTTGGAGAGGCATCTTAGCTTCTAGGGCTAGGTGTCTAGGTTAACGTTTGAGGGTAATTGACGGCTCGCCCTACCCGACATTAGTATCACCTAGAAGAAAGGGAGATTTCACCTTACCCTTTGATCGTGGGTGAGCCCAACCCCTTTCCAAAAACTTTTTCACCAAAAAAAAAAAAAGTAAATAAAGCAAACCTCCACCTCCAAGAAGATGAATTGGTGTTCAGCGTATATCCACAAACGAACGATACAAAACTAAAGGGGATATTTTGATTTGGAGGTCCATGGCAGAAAAGATGAAGCGACATTGTTAAAACCGAACCAGTGCGTCGTAAAATTGTGTGTTCTCCTCAGAATCCAACGTCTTCTCGAGGGAATTGAATCGGGAAAGATCCACAAACTTAAGATAGTCTATACGGTGCTTGTGTGAAGGTGCCATTAATTCACATTCCTTGCATAGCTTCTCACCGGAAGATATGGCAGTCTCGGTGGTTGTCTCTGTGGGCGCCGGTGGGCTTACGTGGCAGGAGACGATTGGTCGGGAGGGAGTGGGGGCTTGTGAAGCTGAATAAGGGAAACAAAGAAGGAGGCCATTGCTGCAACTTCAATGGCGGAAAACGCCTCATCACCATCAGATTCTCGCTAGCCGCTGCTTCTGAGGCCATTGCCCAATCTCAGGTAGCTATCTTACTTCTCACTCTACCATTTTTACCCTTGATAGATGCGATTGGAATAAAATTAATTTTTGCAAACATTGATATAAACAAGACCATAACATTTTAATTAAATAACCTCCTCCTGCTTCACATCCAAAAAAAAAAAGTTGCTAGCTAGCTTGTGTCTTTGTGGTTTAAAGCCATGCCTCTAAACGATAGGGCACGAGCTCAATTCTCCATTTGATTCGACAGCTAGCATTCCAAGGCTTGACAAAAAAAGAAGAAGGTTAATTTATAAGTGAATTTTAGTCCTTACATATAATTTAATGATACAAATGAGTATTTAAAAGATATCATTTTATTCAATTTCCTTTGTCTCTTCAAATTAATTAACTAAGTTCCATGTTAAAAATTTCTCTCCATTTCTTCTTGTGAGATACTAAAACTCAATTGGCTGTTGGATTGGTCTTTGGTGGAATATGTTTGTAAGAAAAGAAATTAGAGTAGGAATAGGAATAGGAGGGTGAGAGGGAATGATATATGATTTTCTTTTGAGTGGATTAGTGCCCTCATATTAAAAATATACTAAAATATATACAAAGGGTATTTTAGACATTTTACATCATTTCAAGAATCCTCAATAATTCCCTCCAACACTTGAAGGAATCACAGTCTCTAGGAGCCCTTGGGATTGTTCTCTTCAAGCCCTTTTGGTATTTTATTGTTGGGTATAACAAAGGGGTTAATCCTTTATATAGTGACGAATGAAAATTCGAATCCTTACTATAAAAGATGCCCATATTTATAACTTTTACCAATTAGAGGATATATGTGTTTTAACAACAAAAATTCTACTCATACTTTTCCAATTGTATTTTGAAAAATCGGTGAAAAGTCCTTTACAAATTTTATTGATAAAAGAGACTTCACAGATTTTTATATATTGAAAGTATCAGTAGTCTATAAAAATTTTATATACAAAATATCAGTACTTGAATTTAGCTTTTTGTAGCTAACAAAACTTTCAAATAGAAATTTTTCACTAATTTCCCATTCTTTTGAATAAAAGACGATTTCATTTAAAAAAAAGATAAAAATGATGTATGTGGGTAGCGTTGTGTCACGGGTGACTCCTTAGAGTCCCACATCGGATAGATGTAGAGGGGTTCTGGGCTATGTAAGCGGGGCGCTGCACACTCTGTACAACCGGTTTTGCGGGGAGAGACTAATGGCCCCGTGACAGTTGGCTTCTGAAGAACATGTTAAGCAACCCATAAACCACTAAGAATTCTTCATTAGACGAATGATGATTACAAGCTCTATTAAGAGCATTACAACAATGAATCATGCATACCCATAACCCTAATTTTAGGGATTAATGAGGAATACCTAAGTTAATATTCCTCTAAAGAATAATCCAAGTGACCCTCTTTACAATGGTGGGGAGTGCACATCTCTTCACACCTAAACTATGTAACATGATTCTTTTTATATAGAACCTATTATGATTAACTACTTATTGATATTAATATCTCCAACAGAACAATTGTCCAAAACAAACAAAAGAACCTAGTGAAATTCTTGAATACGATTGCTTTCTGATACTTGTACTTAAAAAAATTCCGATCAAACCCAAGTGAGAAAAAAAAACCAACATGGACTTATTAATGACTCCTAAGAACTTATCAATGATAAATGAAAATGGCTCCTAATCATGATTCTCCTAAATAAATTTTAGTGTCACAAGAAACAAGATTAATAAGTTCAAACTCGAGCCATTCGTATCATGCTGAAATGTGATTGCATACACAAAACTTGAAAGAGAGCTAAAACTTACATGTAAGTTAGTTAGAAGATAAATGCTCTTTAATAGTTTAGATCTTCATAGCCTTTTATGAAGAAATGCTCTTTGCAGAAAAATGCAATATGGAGTGATGAAGTAATCCCAGATTTATCATTTAAGTCCACACACACACACATTCATTCAGCTTCAAGGAAAGATCTCTTCATGAGTTTTGTTATGTCCTTGATAACTCATGATTTTTTAGATTTGCTATTGGTACCATCTAGTTTATATAATCATATCCTTTTTTATTCAAAAACAAAGGGTTAAAGTATAAATTTACCTTAAAAATTTTCCCTTAGAAGCAATGTTCTTTGGAGAATTTTTTTAGGAGTGCTGCTGCCCAAAAAGTTTTAAACTAGAGCAATTTTGTCATATTATAATAAAAAACTAACATTAACCATTAAAAATGAACGTTCATCATTAAAATTTTTAATAGAATGAAATATGATTGCTCAATTTTGAAACTTCATGAGTAACATTGCTGTTAAGAAAATTTCAGAACAAAAAATCTGCACCTTAACCCAGAAACAAAAATAGAATAATTATGATTTCACTCCAACTTATCAGCTTCTGTGGGAATGACCTTTACAATGAAATACAAGTCTCCCAGCCCTAGGAATGAGTTATCCTCTCAATATCATAGTAATCTAATATTCCATTCATTTCTTGCCATTCAATGTATCAAACCAGCCCAAAAGCTTCTTGTGAAATCTTCATGTTATCATTATAATGGAAACCTCTTTGCTAGCTTTCAACTAAACCTAAGAATGCCATTTCCATTTCCCCACATGAAAATTAAAACATTTCAATAACCAAATATGCCAAATTAAAAGGAAATGTGAGCCACTAATAAGGAGAATATGGATTCCCTAATAAACTTACTTTACATGAGGAAAAAAATGGATTTCATTTTTGTGGGATCACTGAGGCTCACTATATATCATTATGCACCCAATCCTTCCTCTTACTTCAATTGAAATTAATTAGTACCTAAATTTTTCTATATTTAATTCATATTAATTGTATTCGCACCAGCCAAGTGAACCTATCTAAACTCCTATTGGACAATTCATTGATAAGGAGAGAATTCTAAGCCATTATTCATGTACTCCCTTTCCCTCCATGTGTAAGGTATCTTTTAGAGGGTGATCTAAATACTTCTTATTAGGCATTTGATGGGTTTAAGGACTATTCAGTAGAAGCTTTAACCTAAAATCTACTTTGTGGTTCAATTTATTCATTAAAATTGATTTTATATTAAAGGCTGAAGGTCATTAAATTTTTTTATATGTGCTTATATTTAAGAGAGGTAATTAGAAAGTAGAAGTTAATACGATGTTGGAGTTTAACGTTTTTTGTTAAGCATATATATTCTCTCATTGAAAGTAATTATGTTTGATACATTGATGGATACTTTTTCCAACAAAAATTCAAATCTTAATTTGCTATATTGTTAGGAATTAACGCCTTCTACTAGACTCAACCATCGTTAGTTGTTACAATTCAGTGTTGTCAATAAGGATAATGTTGAAAATCACATTATTTATGATGATTTTAACCGCTTTTATTAATACATGTGAATTAGTTAAAAATCACCTCAAACTTGTATTTAAGAGCTGGTGGAGTACATCATATAAATATCCTTGCCACTTTTGCAAGTGATTCAATATGGTTAGCAAGAGTAAAATTAAAAGACTAAAATTACAGTTTGTAAACTCAAAGTATTCATTAAACTGAAACTTGATATAGATTTATAGAACCAAATGTATACCTTTTAAAAAAAAATTATTGGAGAAGTTACTTCCCAATTACCTACTTATAGTTTTACATATTTTTCTTAATCAAGTATAACTTTTTTTTTATAATAAGGGAAAATGATATCAATAAATAAAAAGTAGCATGCTACAAAGTCCTATAAACAAGAGAATAGAAGAAGAGATCAACAAGATATTATCAAATAAGGAGGGAAGCAGTGAAAACAGAAATACTAGAAAACAACTGAAGCAAAGTGTGCAGTTCACTGGGAAGGATCATTTTTTTTCGCTCTAACATGTTTTTGTGAAAGCCCTAATAGATTTTTAAAATAAACCTTATTTTAAAGAGTGTTTTCTCCACTTTACTTTCCCCATGCCAAGCCAACTTGAAACTATTTTAATATCATAAATTAAAAGAGAGAGAGAAAATTAATTGTTTGGTCCATCAACTTTTAATCCGATTGTAACTCAATCCCTGAAATTTAACCTAATGCAATTCATTTTCTGTAGTTTTGACTCAGTTGTAACTCGGTCCTTGAACTTTGACTCACCACAATTCAATCTTTATAGTTTTAACCATTTTATAATATAGTCTATATATTTAAGAAAATAAATCATATATATAATAAATCACATAACTAAATTATAAAATGATTAAAATTATATGGATTGAGTTACAATGAATCAAAGTTCAGGGACTGAATCATAACAAATCAAAATTTAGGGACTGGGTGATAAATGGATTAAAAGTTGAGGATCAAAAGATTAATTTTTCTCTTGAAAAAAAATCCTACAAACAATATCTATGAGTTGATCTCATGGGTGCATGAACGAGGGAACATGACACGCCACAAGTGTAACGTGTGACCCCTCTCAGCCGATCAATGTCTTTTGAGTCACACCAATGATTGAACTCTTTGCAAACATAAAGATAATTTTAAAAGCCTTAACTTTATTTTTCTTTTCCATTTAAAATAGAAAATGGGATCAAGATACTCCATTGGCACTTTATATAATATACAGATATGACAAAAATACATTTTTGGCTTTTAATTTTATGCAATATTTTTTTTCCAATTTTGTAACCCTGACACAATTAGTTTCAAATGATAATATTTTTTAACAGCGATTGTTGTTGTTTTAAAAATTAAACTAAATATGTATGTTGGTATTTGAAAATAATTTGTTAACATTTGAGGAATAAAGAAGAATAAGTGAGTGTTTAGATTAATTTTTTTAACTTATTTTACGGAGTTTTACATAAATATATGAGAAAAATTTTATTTCAATTTATGTAAAGATACTTTTTTTTAAAATGCTAATAAACACCTAAATGATGCTCCAAAAATCAAATTATAAAAGCAGAGTAGTATTTTCAAAGGCCACACTTCCCAAGTTTTCAACTTAAAATCAATATTAATGAAAAAAAATTAAACTGAAAAATGAATATTATATCAATAAGTGAAGGGCATCACACACCGCCCTATCTTTGGCCCCTTCATGTCAACGCCACACATTCTTCAAAGTCAATGGTCAAGATCTTTTGACTCACGCAGACTCAGTGAACCTTCACGTACGTGAACAAAAGCTTAAGAGACTTTCTGACATTGGTGGTCCCCACGTTCGCCGTTCGTGTCACCACTAAAAAGCCGTCCCTCACAGTTCATTGATTCTTCTAATTTTCTCGCTTTGGCCAAAAGTTCATTGAAGCCGCAAAATCTAGTACATGCAACAATTATTGGCGCCACCACATTTTGTTACTATTAAATGCCACATCCTAAATGTTACTTATTTTTTGAGAAATTAAAATAATTAAATAGATTATTTATGTAATGATTATATTTAAATTAATTCTTTTGATAAGTAACAACCAATCAAATTACATAAAATACAGTTAAAATTGGATAATGAAAAATGTGTATTTAATTTTTAGATAAAACCGAATTGTTGTTTATATTTAAGATCGTTTCTATAAAAGAAAATGTTGCTTATGAATATATTTATTTATAACTTAGATAAATTAGTTTAAAGAAAAACGATAAATATATTGATTAACTATCTTCTTTAATTTCTTAAAAAAATTCAACTGGCTTTTTTTTTTACCATAATAGTACTCTTTATAACTTAATTATATAATCAGGCAAAAAAACTTCATTATATAAATATTTTTGAATCATAATTATAAATTATAATCTTTTCATAATTTTTGTTGTTTTTTTTGGAGGATTTTGGCAAATTAACATATACTGCTCATTAATGGATATTTTTTAAATAAAATTTAAGTCAACTTCTTTATAACTATTTATTGAAAAATATTTTTTGAACTTTAACAAATAAAATAGAGCTAAATATTTGTATTTACTTGACTGACTCAGAAAGAGCCAAAGCTATCTGCCTGCCTATATGATATTTTGCTCTTTTAAACAACAATAGCCAATATGATGGCAAGTTTATAGTACATGTGGGGTGGCAAAGCGCGATTTCGGGGATGGGCTCAGATTGCAAATTGAAAAAAAAAAAAATAATAATTTCAGTGAAAGGATTAGATGAATTAGATTATTCGTGTACAGTTTCCCAAATATTGGATTGCATGCATCAAAGGATCCAGCATTTGCTATAAATACCCAAATCTTCTTCTTCCCTGGAATCACAGTCCAAGCTAGCTTTTGGTGCTGTGATTCCAGCATTTGTTAGAATTAGCTGTGATTCCAGCATTTGTTAGAATTAGCCAATTCTTGTTGCTTGGAATTACAGTCCAAGGCTAGTTCTGGTGGGGCTGTGATATATTTTTTTTCCCCTCCTTTTGTTTTGAACGTAGATTAGTTTTTCAGCTCCTTGTCTTCCTTCTCCATAGAAGAGTTCTTCAATTTTTTTTTTTAATTTGTTTGTTGGAGAAGATGACTGTGGGAGCTGGAATTTCTGTGGCCGATGGGAACTTGATGGTGTTGGGTAAGAATGTCCTTACCCAGGTTCCCCAAAACGTCGCTGTTTCCCCCTCCTCTTCAATCCTCAATGGGGCTTTCATCGGAGTCGATTCTGAACGTAAGGGCAGCCGAAGAGTGTTCCCCATCGGAAAACTAGAGTAAGTTCTTTCTTTCTGAAATTTTGTTTCTTCTTGGTCATGACTGAAATGAATACATAACAAAGCCTAATGCTATATCACGCACTCATATAATATCCAAATCGAACTGTTTTTAGATATTGTCTTGTCTTGCATGCATGCAATTTAATGCTCGTTAGTTTCTTCATCACTGCGTTTAAAACTGGTTGAGAATCTTCCATTCTGGTTATTTTTGTTTATAATGTGTGTTATGAAGGTTAAGTTGGAAGCTTCAGTGTCCATCAAACTCAGCTGACCGTAATACGGATTTGCTCCGATGATTTTTGCTTTTAGGGGGTTGCGCTTTATGTGTGTATTTCGCTTCAAAATGTGGTGGATGACACAGCGAATGGGTTCCAGTGGGCAAGAAATTCCCTTTGAAACACAGTTCTTACTTGTGGAAGCGCACAAGGGTTCTGATATTGATGGGATCAGAAACGGAGAAGAAGACACTTATGCTGTTTTCTTACCTCTTCTAGAAGGAGATTTCAGAGCTGTTCTTCAAGGAAATGAGCAAAACGAGATAGAGATCTGTGTGGAAAGTGGTATGGTGAAATAAATGGAATTTTCTCTCCGTTCTATATCATGTTAAATTTGCTGTGCTGGGGAGAGTAATATATATTTGTCTGATTGGACGTAGGATGTCCTGATGTTGAGGGATTTGATGGGACTCATCTGGTATTCGTCGGAGCAGGATCAGACCCCTTTGAAGTCATTACAAATGCGGTCAAGTAAGTAAAAAACTTCACTTATTTGGCTTTCACAAATTTTGAGCCTTTGCTGATTTCTCTTCCTCATTTGAATATTTGAAAGTTATTGCTAAAGTAGAAGTCAACATTTATGTCTGCTTAGTACATGTATGGGATCAAATAGAAGAGACTTGGGTTGAACTTATGCTGAAAATGCTTATTCATGGTTGAGTTGATCTGCATGATTTTACTAGACTTGATCTATTTTGGTTTCTCATGTTATACATTCTAATTTCAAGTTTTAAGCATGTGATGGATTGATGGTCCTTTTTTAAAATTTTTTTCCTTTATTTTCTCTTGGAGTTGCAATGATGGGAGTTAGGATATGTTTCTCATACTTGTGTAAATTAATCCGATCATTGATTTCCTTTTGGCTTGCAACTCAGGGCTGTTGAGAAACACTTGCAAACTTTCTCTCACCGTGAGAGGAAGAAGGTACAGACCTCTTTCCTGAAAGTGAAAACTTCATGGATATCCATTTTCTGAATGCTACGAGGTTGTAATGCTCCTTTCCACGTGCTCTGTTTTGTGTGCAGATGCCAGACATCTTGAACTGGTTTGGTTGGTGTACATGGGATGCTTTCTATACCAGAGTCGATTCAGAAGGAGTAAAGCAAGGATTGCAAAGGTGTTATTTCTTACCATCTAGAATAAGTATCAAAATTTATTATTTATGAAGTGAATTGTCATTCTTGTCCTTGAACTATGAGGTCTGTTTTTGTTTAATCTTTGAAATTAGTGATAGTATGAGTTATTCTCCAAAAATTAACAAACTTGTTCAACATACTAAAATCATTAATTAAAAGGACTGATGTGCAATGGTTTTTATATGTTAATCCTAACTCTCTGACTCAATTATTGTCAGACTCAAAGCTAATAGAACTAAAATTTCATAAATCAAATTTTTATTGTACTCAGATGTGAACATTGCATAAAGACGGTAATTTTGTAACCATTATGCATCTTTCTGTTCCTTTTGCAGCTTAGAGAACGGTGGAATTCCTGCTAAGTTTGTTATAATTGATGATGGATGGCAGTCGGTTGGTATGGACCCTAATGGTAGTGAATGGAAATCTGATTTTGCTGCCAAGTGAGTACCTTCGTCTCTTATCCCTTTATTTGAGCTTCAATGATTCACAATATTGAGTAAGTATTTATTTATTGTTTTTCTCTTCTTCAGTTTTGCAAATCGCCTAACGCATCTCAAAGAGAATCACAAGTTTCAGAAGGATGGCAAAGAGGGTCATAGAGAAGAGGATCCTGCTCTAGGTTTTCGTCATATTTCCAAAGACATCAAGGAGAAGCATGACATTAAGTATGATGTTATTTTGCAGACAAAACTCTTTCTTGATCCTTAACAGATTATGCGTTGTTAAATGAACACTATATTGGTTTGCGGCATTACTTTAGAACTCAAGAGTATGATTTTGTTCCATATCACCCTTACAAGTACTAAAATGATATGAAATCATACTTGTGGATTCTCTGATATAAAATAAAGTTTCTGTTCTGTATCCTGGTGAATATTCAATTCAAATATTGACAACAATCAATACTACATACTCATGGTCTTTTTTTTTTTTCAGGTACATTTATGTGTGGCATGCTATAACAGGATACTGGGGTGGTGTTAAACCTGGGGTTACTGGAATGGAGCACTATGAGTCAAAAATGTCCTACCCTGTATCATCTCCTGGGGTTGAATCAAATCAACCAGATGAAGCTCTAACAACCATTACCATGAATGGGCTTGGCCTGGTGAATCCTGAGAAAGTGTTTCACTTTTACAATGAACTCCACTCATATCTTGCATCAGCCGGTATTGATGGTGTCAAAGTTGATGTTCAGAACATCCTTGAAACCCTTGGGGCAGGCCATGGTGGTAGGGTCAAACTTGCAAGAAAATACCACCAGGCTCTAGAGGCATCAATCTCGAGGAACTTCCCTGATAATGGCATTATTTGTTGCATGAGTCACAATACTGATGGATTGTACAGGTAAGAAAACATAAGATTAAATCATGTAGTGATACCCTTGTATTAGCCACAATATAACACTTTAAACTGTCACACAACATTTTATATTTTTATTTCTTTCCGTGTTCCTCTGCACCTGAGTCTATGCTTCTTGGCTCTGATGTTATATGAAGAGTTAATTCATGTAAATTTGGAAACTTACTTTGATGCAGTTCAAAGCGATCGGCAGTGGTTAGGGCATCAGATGATTTTTGGCCAAGAGATCCAGCATCCCACACAATTCACGTAGCATCAGTTGCTTACAACACCGTCTTCCTTGGTGAATTTATGCAGCCAGATTGGGATATGTTTCATGTAAGTTGACCATTGTTTTTGTTTTTTTGTTTCTTATTGTTTGGCTTTTGTTTATGAAGTTAGTTACATTTGGAGCTTGTTAAATTTGAATTTTAACGTATGACAGAGCCTGCATCCAATGGCTGAATATCATGGAGCGGCACGAGCAATAGGAGGATGTCCTATTTATGTTAGGTATATGTTCATTGTTGATGCTATATATTGATTTTATTATGGAAAATTTCTAATGGACATAAAATTTTTAAGATGGTAAGTCGTCATAAAAATATATGTATATTAAACATGATTCTCACTGAGAAAGTATCATTGAATGAATAATACATGTGTATTCATGATTGACTTGGTCTACCTATCTTAGTAATGAATATTTGAACTTTGTGCAGTGACAAGCCTGGACAACACGACTTCGATCTTCTAAGAAAACTTGCACTGCCTGATGGTTCTATATTGAGGGCCAAACTCCCAGGAAGACCGACAAAAGATTGTTTATTTTCTGATCCTGCTAGAGATGGAAAGAGGTAAATATCCCATGTGACACTAAAGCGTCTTCCTTCTTTCTTCCTGCATTTTTTTTTTCTGAATCTTTTACCGTGACTGATGGAGATTTCTTTTTGTAGTCTTCTGAAGATATGGAACCTGAATGATTTCTCTGGAGTTGTCGGGGTGTTCAATTGTCAAGGAGCAGGATGGTGCAAAGTCGGAAAGAAAAACCTTATCCATGATGAGAATCCAGGAACAATCACCGGTGTCATTAGGGCCAAGGATGTTGGCTATCTATCTAAGGTTGCTGATGAGAAATGGAATGGAGACACCATTATATTTTCCCATGTTGCTGGTACGTTCCTATGCATATTCATGGGCTGCACCTGGATTCTGAACTGTTCTTGCTAACCATGATTTTACTTCAAGATCAGTGGTTGAGCTTGAACGTAAACACTTACTGGTTCAAATGATCTGCTTGGGTACCAAGCTAGCTCTCAAAGAAGCAAAATGCTTTTTATGATGTTTTACTGCTAGAAGTTGGTGAAAAGAGATCCTCTTTTTATCAATTACTTCAATTTATACACACCTTCTTATAAACTAGGCCAGTCAAGTATACGTATTGGCCTAGCTCTCAAATAAGGTTGATAATACTGTTAAGATACACTGTAGTTCCTATATCACTTTAGTGCTTATTAAAGTTTGCTTATTTTAATTTATGATGCCAATTTGCATTTGCAGGAGAGGTTACTTACCTTCCAAAGGATGCATCTATTCCTATTACATTGAGATCCAAACAATATGAAGTCTTCACAGTAGTTCCTGTGAATGAAGTCAATGATGATATCAAATGTGCTCCTATTGGTTTGATGAAGATGTTCAACTCTGGAGGAGCCATCAAGGAGTTAAATTTTGTCTCTGATAATGGAACTACAAGTGTCTTCATGAAAGCAAGAGGCTGCGGTTTATTCGGAGCTTATTCATCGGCTGGACCTAGGACGGTGACGGTTGATTCAGAAGAAGTGGAGTTTAGATATGAGGTAGCATCTGGGCTGGTAACTATTGACTTGAGAGTACCAGAGAAAGAGTTGTACCAGTGGAACGTAGCTATCAACTACTGATATATGAATCTCATATTTTTTGGGGATCATGCTGGCTTGGATTATTGCATCACCATTTACCACATTTGACAGAAATATGATTTCGACAACAGAATTTGAAGCGATGGTGCCATGAGTCATCAGATTAGGGATCAGAAAGCTTTTATATTTTCTTGTGATATATATCTGCTTATCTCATCTGCAGATCACAAAGAAAGAAACTAAGGCTAGGAAGCTTTCTAAATTTGTTGTAATATATTTTATGTATTGGAGGGAGGCTTAAAAAGGGCTAATATTTGAATGTTTCTTGAAGTTCAAACCTCCTGGAAGAAGAATGCAGCCACACACACACACACACACACACACACGCAATAATGCCCAACTTGGGCAATTCCAGAAATAAAAGCATGAATCTACAGAAACAAGTAGTTGAAGAACATGAAGGCCAATTTACGTGCTGTCTTAGGCAATTCCTTCTCTTTATGCCCTGTAAGTAGGACCAGAATAGTAATTAATATTAACATATTAGTTACTCCATCCGGTTCATGTTATTAAACATTTTTAACTAATTCACACATATCAATAAAAATAGTTAAAAAAAACATTAAATTTGTTATAAAATTTAAGTGGTTTCCTCCTGTTTTTCATGAGGAAAATTTGAGTAATCTTCAATAATATCCTTATTAAACTACCTTCAACTCCAACATTACATTAATTTCAATCCTCTCTCTACCCTTTTTAAATATAGATGCATTGGAAAGAAATATTTTAGATCTTATAAAATGAACTGAAGGGGAAAATATATTTGTGCAAAATTGTGGAAAGAAGAAGCATTGTTTATAAACCCTAAATAATATGACTCGTATAAGATTCCATTCTATCCTAATGCTCTGGTTTAGTTTAATCAAGACAGCAAGAATGGATAATATAAAAAATATGAGAAAAAGAAAAAAAAATACAGTGTGATGGCGTGTATCTTTTTTGCCAGGAAAAAAGAGCTTTTATTGATGTGAAAAATAAGTAAAGAGCATCCAGATTACATAAATAAAATGAATTCAAAAATAACATTTAAGACTAGAAGAACTACAAACACAGACGAAAGCTAACTATTAATATCAACAAAAACTCTTGAATCTTTCTCCAACAATTGTTGTAAAACATTAAGAGGTCTCCACGCCCAATCAAAAGGACATACACAACCCCAATATCGAAGCTTTAGCAATCCAATTAACCACTAAATTTGCTTTTCTGAAAATCCACACAAAATCATGGCTTCTAATTAAATTCCTTTTGAAAAGGATATTTTCTACAAAGATTTCACTATTCCATTTTGGAGCTGAGCATCTTTTCTTAATACAATTGATGAGCAATTGATTATCTGATTCAAAAATCACATCATCGAATTGATTATCAATGGCATGAGAAACTGCTTCTTATGATACCCAAAGTGTGATGGCGTGTATCATCAATATATATTTTGTCTCTATGCACATTGGGACGAAGGCTAAATCCTGAAGCAAAAACCTCATGGAGGAAGAATATAATCCTACGTATGCAATAGTACACACCTTGGGCAATTACATAAAAATAAAAGATTGAATCAATTGAAATAATAATACAAAATCTTTAATCTTTATGAACTTTGGATCCGTCCATGATAAGACCCTCTTAATTACTAGCATCTGTTTATAATAGACCTCTTATCGTTCAGTTATGGCCTTTTTTTTTTTATAAAAAATGCGAAAAATATTTCTATACTCTCTCAATGCAACATCATTATTGCTCCCTATATAAATTTCTTTGATTGTTTCTCTCTGCTCATAACACATTATAATATATATTTATGGAATCTATAATAAAAGACAATTGAAATATTTTCATTGGAGAGGGCACAACTGATGTAACACTCTGAAAGTATGTGGGCATTTCTCATAAAGTTGCTACATCAATCCTCTTGAACTTTAAGATAAATAAGGCACATGGCTATGTGTGATCCTAAATAAATCCAACTGAAATGCACAAATTCTAATTTAGGCATACACTTTCATTAAATTATTAAAAAGGCCTATAGGTTTTATTTGATATTTTTGAATTTTGTAATTTTACATATATACCCTTTTCGTTTTAGTCTAACCCTTCTTCTCCTTGCTATTTTTTCAACAATATCTTTTCTCCTTACTTCATACCTTCTCTTTATTTTTTTAGTTTTATTGCAAAGTGCGCCCAAAATAATTATTTTCCACCATAATAATTCTTAAAAAGCTTATATGCTTTTGTTGCTCATTTATATATTAAAAATAACAAATAAATAAAAATTGAATGGGATAGTAAAAAATTCAGAACAAAAAAGAAAAAAAATAGCAATCTAGAAATTGTTGTTCAAAACAAAATTTTTGCACAAACCTTTCACAACGATTTTTTTAAAAAATATTTAGAACAAAATAGAAATTCATAATAAATTATTGTTAAAAGAGAAATTATCAAAATATACTCTCAATATTGTTGAAAGTCAACTCAAAATTAAAAGTTGATATCTCAATAATTCAAGGAGACGTATATTTTGATATTAAGGTGAAAAGAATTTGTAATTAAAAAATTAGCAAACATATGTTTAATTTTTATTTTTAATATTAAAGGGGTATTATAGACCTTATTAGATATTTGATAAAAGTACAAATTTAAATAAGAATTTATGCATTTCGGTTGAATTTAATAAGGATTTTTCTTTAAAAAACTTGACATGAACATTTTGAATGTATATATACTCACACACATACACTTTGTATCTATTTTGAAAGCAAACACCAACGTTTAAGATTTAATATGGTAAATGGGGAAACTCCTAAAAAAAAGTTCAATGATATGCCTTGTAAATTGGTTCCGTGTGTGCCTTGTAAATAGGATGATAGGACGAGGGAAGTACATGAGATTAAGGGTATAGTTGGGAATAACTTTTTTAAGTGATTTTACGTAATGTGAGGTAAATATGTGAGAGAAGTTTTATTTCGACTTGAGTAAAAGTGCTTTTTAAGTGATTAACAAACAAACCATAAAAGTTCACTCCATTTTGAAACAAAACTATGGTCCTTTGGTTTCATTACGTGAAAGTGGATTACCTGTGATTTAATTATTTTTTACTGATTTAAGTATTCAGTTGGTATAATAAAGTAATTTAATATAATTTTGATTATATGAATTGTATTAGATGAGGTAATCTCTGTTACATATACTATGAAGATTATTATATGGACACTTATACCCTTCATGAGTCAACATTTAGACATTACCACCTTTCTTTTTTAGTTTTAATAAAGTTAAAAATATCATTTTACATTTATTTTTAGTTTCTACTGTATTTCACTACCCTTGTTAAATATTGACATATATAAAAATATTTAATACTTTCTAAAACTAGCAAAAGGCTCGCAAAGAGACAAAAACACCTAAAAACTAAAAAGAGCTGTATAATAAATATAAGAGGGCCTATTGTATTAATGGAGGATTTCTTGGATTCTTTTCTAACTTGCCAATGAAAGAAAATAGAGAAGCTAACTGTTTATATGAATGTTTGGTTGGTGGATGAAGTTGAGGGACCCTTGCAAGTTAGCCCAAGGCAGTGGACCACATCCTTTTGTTTTAATCTCTCTATTTTTTTTCTCCAAAAAATCATTTATTACTCATTTGATACTATTTATAAGATAAAAAGATAAATGTTTTATTTGATCTTATTTATAAGTCACCTTATTAAATTTTTTATTTAAATTTACAATTTTACCCTTCATTTATTACTTGTTGACTTTACTCTTATGTGTTATAATATATATTAAATATGGATAAAATTAAAAATTGATGAATTTTAAGATAAAGTTAATGAGGTTTAATGTTTTTTTATCTGCGTGAAATATATTAAAAGTAACTTATAAATATGACGTATGGGGTATATTATAAACAAAATGGTGTAAAATTATCAACAAAGTTGTTTTAATAAAAGAAATTATGATGTATATTAGTTGATGTCAAATATAATTTCTTTTCCTTTTTTAATTAAAAAAAGTGGTGTTTCATCATGCATTGTTTGATGTATCTTCAAAATTCAAATAATCATAGGAAAATTGAGAGAATCCCCCATTAAAAAAAAATTGATATAAAAGATCCAATAATTTTTTATACATATAAAGCACCGATACTCTGCAGAATTTATACACACAGAATACCGATATTTTCATCTAGATTATTCTCATCAATAAACTTTTTAATAACAACTTTCCCCTAATTTTCCCAATAATCATTCCTTATTAACAAAAAAGAAAATAGCCACATAGGATTATTATTATTAAGTTGGTGTGGGTCTCTGCACATTGTTAACAAAAGTGTTAGGTGACTCTGTAGATTATTAGGTGATTAGATAGATGAAGTTGAGAGAGACTTGCCCTTCAGTAAAATTCTCTGTGCGAGCAAATTTCGTTGTTTTTTCTTCTGAGTGATTGTTGTTCTAAATTTCTTATTATTTTCACACAATAAATTCATCAAATGAATAATGCTTATTTTGATAAAAAAAATGAGTAATGCTTATTAATCCAAAAAATGACGTGTAATGAGATTTTAAAGAACAATAATTGGCAATTCTTACCTACGATTTAGTTATTTTAATACCCTCAACTACTTTTTTGAACAACTGGCCTGAGATTGGGAAATCTCACAAGTCACAACTTTGATCAATATTGTCTTCCTATTTGAATTTTTCCTCTCTAATCCGTCATTTATTTTTCGGAATTTGAAAAAAAAAAAGATTACCCCATGATTTTACTTGATTACAAAATTTACCGTCTTAAACCGGGTTAAATTTGTTTATGATGTAAGTGCGACATAACAAAAGAAATTTATACATAATTGAAAATATGTTCATCCAACTGAAAAATAATTACACATGTTAAAGATGAGTTGCATTAACTTATAGATTTGGCTCTTAAGTATCTTTGGATAATAAATTTTACACTTAGCTACTTCCCTTGGTGCTATTTATAAGTAACATTATCTTTTGTAGGGTCGATTTTTTATATAAGTAACAATTTATCTTTATCAAAAAGTTTAATGCATTTTTTCATTTTTAACCCCAATTAATCATATGTTTCACTTATATATTTTTTTCACTCATTTTCTTTTATACTTATCATCTTAAAAAACAAGAATATGTTTGCAAAAAATTATATCTCTTTCATATTTATTATTTTCTAGTAATGTTAATTGTCAGGTCATTTTGGGTGATTTTGAACGTTGTTGTTTATAATGAAAAGACTCAAGGGAATTTTTTTTTAGTATAATTCCCAAAATTAAAACCAAGAAAATTTGAGCCAAACAATGTTTTTGGGAAAATTGGGGGAAAATCCCCCATTAAAAAATTAATTGTAAAATGGGACCTGTTTAGTTGTACATATAAAAGCTCAGTTACATATATAGAAGCTCAATTGCACATAATGTGAAATGTACAATTTTATAATTAATTTTCCGACGAGGATTTCCCCCCAATTCTCCCTTTAAGAAAAGCAAAAATAAAATAAAAAACATTATAAATGACATCATCAATAGGTTCAATTATAGGGGAATTATACTCGAGTCATATGGAAGACAATATATCACAATCAGATTCCAAAAAATTATTAAATTGAAATGACATCTTAAAAAAACCTATATATGATTAATTGAAATTGTGAAAAGATGAATTTACCACGATTAGTTATTAGTAACACATTGACTTACCAATCAAAACACGATAACTTGTTATTGGTGAACATCATGATTTGTTACGCCTTAAATGGTCACTCATGATACATTGATTTATAGTTAATGACACATTGATTTCTTAACTAAGGTTATTAGTAGCATTGTGACTGGTATTGTATTGATTTGTTATTAGTGGCACAATAATTTGTCGTTAATAAAAGTATAACTTATTAGCAGAATATTGTATCGATTGACAAGTCATGATAAATTTATTTTTTCACAATTTCCACTAATTGCGTATCATCCCATTGGGAATTCATATAAATTTAATAATTTTTTGGGATCTGATGATAATAATCTATCTTTCATATTTCATATGATTTGATTGTAATTATATGTTGAATAAATTCTTGGTGTATGGCGTACACGGGTTTGCATTTGAAAATGGACTTTTCTTTCCTTGTGGGAACGAGATGTGGCCCCACAATAACTCACAGGTCAGATTATGCTGTCATGCTGCGTCGTTATACTCTTTTTTTTTTTTTCTTTTTTTTTTTCCAGCGTCGTTATACAAATTTCAAGTTTTTTTTTTTTGATAAAATTTTAGGAAAGGGGTTGGGCTCACCCACGATCCAAGGGTAGGGCACCTAACAAACTTCAATGACTTTACGGACCAGTTAGGAGAGTACACAAGCCTCCACCTCCCCCTTACAAATTTCAAGTTTTCATCCTTCAAACTGTAGATAGTTTCAACAAACGTTAAATCCAATGATGGTGATTAATTCTTTTCAACATGAGGATTCTAAACTTAATTTTTAATTAAAAGAGTTACTTATTAAAAAGATATTAATAAAATTTATCTCATATATTTATTTCTGATTGCATAAAATCACCTAAAAAACTGTTAATCCAAACATTACTGTCTAACAGATTTTTGAATAATATAATATTTAATAAGAAAATACATGTGTTCTCAGGGGGAAAATATAATTGGTTTCTATGCTTATGCAGTAATCATGGTAGTAGTGAAACCTATATCGTTCAAATGCAAATTTAACGGTTTGAATTTAAAGCTTTTAACTAATAATTTCAATTAAAAAATCGTTTTTAAAAAAATATGACATTAACAAATTGTTTTTATTTTCATTAATAGAAATAAATTTACATTATCCGTGTTAAATCTCGACGGTCCAGATTTCGGTGTTCATCACCATTCATTGACGCTGAAACTCAATCATGTTAAAAGCTTTCAAATGAGAATTATCCATATTATTTTTTTTTTACTTCTTAAAAAATATTTAATAGGTATAAAATATAAAATAAAGATAATTTTTGAACTATAATTTTTTTAAAAAAAATTCATCTAGAAGTTTTGAATTTAGACCGTATAAATAAAACCGACCAGGGATCAACACACCAGAACTGTTTTTTTTTTTTTTTTTTTGATTTTGCTTTGCCTAACGGTCAAACGTCGAGCCAACCAGTTACATGCAAGCTGACCAACAAGATCAGGTTTTAGATCTGTTTTGAGTTATTTATTATTTATTCATAATAATCAAAATAAACCAAAATCTGTTCCTTCACAAATCTCTCTTTTCTTGCTCTCTTCCTCGCTGAGCTTCATCTCACTTTCCTACGATTGAGACACCAGTTTCAGCCCCTCACTCACAAATTACACCCTCTTCTTCTTCTTCTTCTTCTTCATTTTCCCAAAAACACTCTGTTTCACTCTATCGCCTCATATATACATACACACACAGACAGATATATATATATATATTACTCTTGCTGGTGAGAATGACGGATAGAAATCAAATGAGCGAGCAGATGGCTGAAACTACGCCTTTGATAACTCGTACTTCAGATTCAGAACATAGCAGCTTTGACAGAACAGGTATGCTCTGTTACTATTGTACTCTGTTTTAAGCGATTCTTATCCTCTTTTGTGTTTGCTCTCTCTCTCTCTCTCTGTGGTCTCTCCCTCTGTTAGTTAATAAAGATGAATTCAGATTCTCTTGTCATCTTCTCTCTCCAATTCTCTCCTCATAAGCATAGCACTGGTATTTTATTACCATCACAGCAGAGATTGAACCACCGAACTTCCACCTACCATCATGTTCCAAGATTAGTGGCATAGGCCACTCAACAACAGAATATGAGATAAAAATAAAACCATTATCATTATCATTACCGCAATACGAGGGGAGAAGGAATAACAGAACTGTGTCATTTTCTGCCATAATATTGATTCATTGACTGAGAGACTCCACAAAGTAAAATTTCGAAGCTCTGAGAGAAATTGATGGGTGTGTGAAGGGGATACGTGGAGTGCGGTGGCGCACATAATAACAGGCGTGATAGGGGCGGGAGTGCTGTCGTTGGCTTGGTCGACGGCGCAGCTAGGGTGGATCGCAGGTCCACTGTGCATCATCCTGTTCGCAATCGTAACCCTTTATTCTGCATACCTCGTCTGTGACTGCTACAGATACCCTGATCCTGAGACGGGAGCTATTAGGAGCCGCTCCTACGTGGAAGCTGTCACGCACTACCTAGGTACGCAATTTCTTTGTTTCTCCTACGCATACGAAGTTAGAGCACCATGTCATGTCTTCTAGGAATCTCTATAGTACTATCCCTACTACTGCCTTTGGGCTTTGGTCCTTTTCCGTTCGGAGCATCCGGTGGTGGTGTCGGGCACCTACCTCACTCTACTTTAGTTTAGAGGAGTTGTCAGGGTTTGAACCGGTCCGAATCCGATCGGTCAGAACCGTAAGAGCGGTAAAACCATGCCACCAAGTATTTAACGTTGTTGCTTTTTCAAAACATGGATTCAAGATAGCTGGTGCAACCTTTTACTAGTTCAACCAAGTGCTTGATGGTATCTTTAATCCTTAACATAAAAGTAATTGATATTTTAAGTATTAATAATTATAATTTTTTTAAAATAATCTTTTTGATTTATAAATTGATACGTAACACCATAACATATATAAATAAATGTTTTTAAGTAATTTATTTAATTTACGTTGAAATTTCTTGTTTATTAGAATTACGATGAAATCCCATTCCAATAGTTTATATGATACTCATTTCTTTTAAGTAGTACCTGCCACGTAAAAATCTAGCTCAGCCCAATTATAATCCTAAAATAAAGTTTTGGGACCCATATCAACTAATAAAATATTATTTATTTTGTTGCATATGATTTATTAATTTAAAAATAGGGGAGAGAAACAAAACGGTGTGTACAATATTGGTGTACGAGAGCTTTTGTGGGGGTCCCATTGCCTATGTCATTACAACTGCTTCCAGTGTCAGGTTTGTTCCTCTTTTTCTTCTGAGTAATTAGTACGTAATTAATTATTATTACTCCATTTTAATTTTGAGGAATTTATTTTGTTAAACGAATAAGATTGATGGGGTCAAATTATGCATAATTTGATTATTAGTATATAACCCTTATTTATTCAAATTAATATACCAAAAAAAAAAATTAAACATCACACACTTCAACCAAGATTTGTAAGGAGTGCTTAGTGCACTAATTAGTGATGTGGTTTATTGATTGGGCCAATACTTTAGTTCCAACAGTGGACCACCTTTGGACTTCCAATTTAAGTTTTATTCTTCATTGGCCAATTATGGAGTTGATGATTAAAAACGTAAGTCATTAAATGGAGATAAATCATCTAGTGGAGAATAAATAGTTTCCTAATTTTCCCAAACAAAAAAAAAATACAGCTAAAATCTGCTTTTGTTTTTTAGGTTTCTAAAAACGAGTTTATGTTTTTCCCCCATTTTTTTTAGGGTTTTCATGGCTCTAGTGAGTTTGTGAAATAAAATGGGGGATAAATGTAATGCATAAAATATAGTCCATCCCTTGTTAAATGTGAGAGTTAGTAAAAGAGTTGATTGTGTGATATTTAATGTAATCCATTAATCCATTTTTTCTTTTAAATCTATAATTGAAGTGCTAACTACTCGTATTTAGTACCCAACAGGATTTCAGGTTAGATTTTCTGTTGTAGGAAGATATGTGTGGTTTATCAAAAAAGGAAAAAGAAGAATGTTGATGTAATTATTTTATTTTTGGTTTTTTTTTTCTAAGTGCATACATCCTACATTGGAGATAGTCCAATTTGAGGCATTATAGAGTACTAAATGTAGGCATATCTCTTAATGAAGATTCGAATATGGATTTACCAAATTGGAAGAATTAGTCCCTTCCACCAGATTCAATCCGTTGACATGTTTTTTTTTTTTTGCCAAGCACATATATCCTTCTATTGGAGATAATTCTGTTTGAAATACTGTCAGGTATTGAATGTGGTCACATTTTCCAGTAAATATTCAGATATTGATTCACTATATTGCAATAGATTAGCCCATTCCACTAAACACAACTGTGTTGTTAATTTTGGATCAATGGGACAACAAGATGGACAGCATTAGCATGGGCTGCAATTGTAAGCTGGAAAATGTATGGTGTCCAATGGGCAATGGGCCCTTGAATAGACTAAAGTTTTTAAATAACTTAGAAAGTTGTTATTGAAAAAATTACCAAAATTTTGTTATTTTTCTTGAACATGTTTGCAAAAATTCATTTCAAAATAAAAAAAATGACCCAATTCAATTTTAAATTATTTTTATCAAAATTATCATTTTTTAAAAAATAGATAATTTAGTTAGTCGAGAGTATTTTAAAAGAAACATTTAAAGTTCACTAAATTATACGCCAACCTTTTCTTCAAAAGGAACTTGGTAATATTTTAAAAATAATGATTTGATAATTTTACCAAAATTTAAAGGGATAATGTCCCATTCTTAATTCACTCTAACTGGATTTTGAAATTTAATATTAAAAAAAACACACACACACGCACATTTTTTTGCCAGACAACCCCCAATTAACTACAATAATATTTTTGAAGAAAAGGTAGAATATTTTAAAAATTCTTTAAATCAATATGTGTGTGTGTGTGTGTGTGTGTCCAAAAAAAATTTAAATATATATATAACTGACAAAGAATCAAAATGTGACCCGCCCATGTGAGCACGAGATTTCGTTCTCTTCCAAAAATAACTTTTATGATTTCACCGAAACAATAAAAAATTAATATTAAAATATTTAAATGATTATTAGTGAATTCCTTGTACATAGATTTTAAGCATATTTTATAAAGGAATGAATAATCATTTTAAGTTTTAATACTTTTTTTTTTTTTTTTGCCAATTTTAAGTTTTAATACTTAGTCATACGCAAATGGTGCAAAAATATCAAACAATCATGGTGCTCATGATATTAAAATATACTTTTCAATGTTTTCAGAAATATCTTATATGCATACCAACGACAAAAAAATCAATAAGAAAAAAATAAATAAATTATAAAACAATAAAAGCAATACTTTTATAGTTCACCGGGGTCATAAAGCACTAGCCAGTGAAACAAGTCATATGAGAAAAGCATAAAAGATAAGACATATGTTCCCTTATAGGGGACTAGGTAAGGATTTGATTGAAACCAATTCACTAGACTTATTTCAAACAGGGGAAAAAAAATCAAAATCAATTTTAACTAAAGGGAAATTAATCTTTCCATCTCTATATTTCCGGCTCAATTGTAACTCATTTTTCATACTTTGATTCAGTGCAATTTAATATCTATAGTCTTAACTTGGTGATAACTTAGTTTTTGAACTTTGATTTAGTACAACTCATTTATTTAGTTTTAACTATCTCATACTTTAGTCCTATAACATCTATTAAATATATAATTTTATTTTCTAAAACATATTTAAAGATTAAAGTATAAAATTGTTAAACTATAAGGACAGAGTTTTATTTAATTAAAATTTAGAAATTGAATTACAACCAGGTTAGAATTATAGGGGTTGAGTGACACAAATACAGGGACTAGTTACAATGGATTTGAAAACATAGAGAGCAAGAAGATTAATTTTTCCCTTTTAATTAATGTTCTTGGCTTCTTATTTGGTATCAGCATTGCTTAGTCTACATCTCCTGGTCTTCATGACAAGTCAAAATCACCCTTCCCAATGAATCATTCATAAGTCTTCTTATTTGTTTTTGGAAGCAAATGAGTGTATTTTGAATTACTCTATGTTGCTGCAAACATAAAACACTGAGCTTTAAAAGTTCAACTTCACCTGAGAGATTTCCTTACTGTGCCTTGGAAAGCTCACTGACCAAAAACAGCCTCTTTCTCTACCACATGCTCATTTACACCACCCTCCTCTCATTTACTCTCTCTCTCTCTCTCTCTCTCTCTCTCACACACACACACACACGCAAATCATAGCCACTGACTCGTACCCTCTTTGAAGGCGACTGTTCCACATATTAGTGTAATCGATTCTAATCTCTGTGCCGAAGTCTTGCTTTACTCAATTTAGGACATGTTTGTTTGGTATGGAAGAGCCACCTTTTAGAAAAATGGAAAGGGAGAGGAAGAGAAATTTAAATAAAGCACTAACTTATTTAGAGTTTTGATTAAGTTGTACCAAAACAATTATTATAACACTCAAAACCATAGTTATCCAGTACTACTAAGTTATCAAGCACTTTATGCATGTAAATCAATTATGAATCCAAAATCAAACACTCTTATGCACACCAAAATCAAGTATGAAACCAAAACCATGGTTATCTCATAAGCCCCTATTATCAGCTCTTCATAAATATAAATATTTCTCTGTCCTTCTCCCTCTCTTGAATCTTCCTTCACTCATGCCAAACATGGCCTAAAGAGAACAAAAATATCTTCAACCGGAGGTGAGGCCTCTATTCTATTTCATGCCATAGAGAGGCCTGCAATACAAAACAAGCCAAGTGTTTGGTTCTCCCATGCACAACACAACATTTTAAGTGAATTCAAGTAGAAGCAGCAGCAATAGTTAGCCTTCTTAAGTGCAGTTACCTGAGGGCTTTATATGAACCTCACACACTGTAACTATCATCTTCTCCATTGCCTTCCACTGAGTTCTGCACAGACATGCCTGTCCAAAACTCCCTCCAACTAGCTTCTTCTAGTGCTTATGATGACGATGGACGTGCCAAAAGAACCGGTATGAACATCTCAACCACGCCAGTCACCATGCAAAACAATCCATATTTCTGTAGACTTGTGATTTTCATCGATTCATTTCCTTCTTGTCAGGAACTGTATGGAGTGCTGTGTCTCATATCATTACTGCCATAATTGGTTCTGGTGTTCTGTCTCTGTCTTGGAGTATTTCTCAGTTGGGTTGGATTGCAGGGCCTGTTTCCTTGATCTTCTGTGCCATTGTCACCTATATTTGTTCCTTCCTCCTTTCTGATTGTTACAGAACTCTAGATCCTGTTTCTGGCAACAGAAACTACTCTTATAGTGATGGTGTTAGAACCTTTCTTGGTAGTAACTCTCCTCGTTTTTTGATCAAAATAATTCTTTGATATATTGACTTATGAATAATGCAGCTTATTATACATCTTATATGATATATTGATTGGTTTGGCTTAGTTTTGATGCGAAATCAAATGAAACTAAACATGCAATCACCCCTAAGTGTGAGAGAGTTCAACATTGGTTAATTGGATATTGAATTGTAGTTATATAAAGTTGAGGCAGGTTAGGATCAGATGGGCTCAAGTCATTTTGATTAAAAGACAAACCTAATGTGGTATCAAGAGCCATTCGATTCAATGATCTAAGGTCTCTGATAATTAAAAAAATTACAAGCCCAGGTTAAGAGAAAAAGTTTTGATGCAAAACCAAATGAAACTAAACGTGTAAACAATCCTTAGTATTATAATATATTTGGAGAGTCCCACGTTGACTAGTTAGAAGAAGCATGCAATAATAGGATAATATCTTCTTGTTCATAGCAAGAGGACTTCCAATCATGCAAGATTCATCACGATTTATTACTGGAACTCGCGTTCATGTCATGATTTGTGTTGATGAATTGTTACTTGCTTTGCTTTGTTGTAGAACTGAGAGGGTATGCTTCTTCTTTGGCAATCCCTATGTTTTTTTATAAATACATTCTGATGAGTTTAGTGTTAGTTCAGGACAAAAACGTACATGGTTGGCTGGTTTCTGTCAATGTTTGAACTTGTATGGGGTTAGTATCGCTTACGTTATTACCACAGCAACCAGTCTGAGGTACATATATTCCTCTGTTGCAAAACAAAACCTACACCATTTCAACTGACAAGTGATTACTTATTTGCATTTCTTGCTGCGCTATTTATACACAATATAACTTGAACCTTGTTCAAAGCTGTTCATTTCCATGTTCATGTTCTAGTTCATTACATTATTAATGCAGGGCAATTCTGAAGTCAAACTGTTATCACAAGTATGGGCACAATGCTCCTTGTCACTCTGGGGAGACCTTGTTCATGGTGCTGTTTGGAGTTGTACAGTTCTTTATGTCATTTATACCAGATCTTCATAATATGGCATGGCTTTCTGTTGTTGCTGCAATTATGTCTTTCTCATACTCTTTTATTGGACTAGGACTTGGCATTGCAAAAGTTATTGGTAAGATTATTCTCTCCTTCCTTGTTCTGCCTTGTCCATTTCAAGCTTATGATCAATCAATACATCAATATATATATATATATATATATATTAATCTATGGCAATTCACTTTATAGACCACGAACAGTATGACTTTTTACTGTGTAATGCAAGAGAAACTGTGTTTAATTAGATGAAAAACAAAGTAGAAGAAATAAACCTTTTATAGTCCTAATTGCTTCAGAATCATATCACAATGTTTTGATGTTGCTATAGTATCTGCCAAAAATTGATTAAATCTTTGACTTAAAGCTGATTTCTTGCTTATCTATAGAGATTATATTCAGCAAAACAGAGTGTTACTCTAAGTAGTTGTTAGAAAATAAAGGAGGAGGGGAGAAGCCGATCCAAGTCGAACCTCCAAACTCCAGCCGAATAGGGTTTAAACTACTAGAGATAGCAGATCCACCAGGAGGGGGATAGCCAGATAACTCAATGGTTAAGGTGTAAAATAACTGAGGGAGGCACCCTCTATATATAGTGTCAGGTGAACAATATTTTAGGAAGGTGCAATCGCTCAAAATTATAGGAAACTAGAATATTATCAGAATATTCCCGGTGTTCCAAATTAACAATCCTCGTAATTGAGAAGAGTATTGTTTACATCTGAAATTGCAGAAAATGGGACAATTAAGGGGAGCATAACAGGAGTAACAGCTAGTAACTCCGTTGAAAAGGTATGGTTAGTGTTCCAAGCACTTGGTGACATTGCCTTTGCCTATCCATACTCAGTCCTCCTTCTTGAAATACAAGTAAGTTTCATATTCCAATTGGGTGATGTAGAAAAAAGAAATGCATACATAGTTCCAAGAACTGAAGCAAAAAGTGTTGATTTTTTTTTTTTCTTTTTGGGTTGAGTGCAGGATACATTGAAGTCTCCTCCACCTGAAAACCAGACTATGAAGAAGGCCTCTGTGATATCAGTCCTTGTCACAACCTTCTTCTACCTATGTTGTGGATGCTTCGGATATGCAGCGTTTGGAAACGATACTCCAGGAAACTTATTGACCGGCTTCGGCTTCTATGAGCCTTACTGGCTCGTCGACTTCGCCAATGCTTGCGTTGTTGTTCATTTGGTGGGAGGATATCAGGTGCTTGTGCTGTGCACACTTAACAGTAACCATGGTTTGTATACTTTGTAGTTTGATTTCTTTTATGTTTTTCCTTTTGGCTTGAGATTTCTCTGCAGCTTTTAGTTCTTAGTTTCTTTGTTTGCTTCAGAAGAAGGAGTTTAGCCAGAAAACAGTATTCACCTTATATGAAGTGTTAGAAGAAGAACCACCTTGAAACAGAAACAAAACGAGTCCTCTTAACAGTAGCAATTTTGCAGAATTTCAGCCAACCTGTGAAATATTTTTTTCTTTCTTTCCTATCAGATATAACCGTTAACAGCAAATTAAGCAAGCTCAAAGTTTAATAATCAAATGAAATCTTTTACATCTGTACTCAGAAACGAAGTGTGGTTGGTTATGGGATTCATAGCTTCTCTTTACACCCACATCATTTCTTCCTCATCTCCCCTGGTTATATTACATGCTGTCACAAAACTAATAAAAGTCACAAAAGACTAAAACTAAATTTTTTTAAATAATCCTCAATTCTTTACATGATCATATCTGAGGCAGCTAGCACCAAACCACCATCTATATGTAATATGAAAATTATAGAATTCCAGACTATCTATAAGCCATGAGTTATGTTGCTTGCTTAGTTTTGAGATATCGTAGCTACTTAGTACTGCTTCCTCATATATTAGTCACTGTCTGCTCTTTACATTGTTCAAAACATGATCATGAGTGCTAATCATGGAGGTCCATAAAGTTTCAGTCAAAAGATTAATGGAAACTAAGTTTTCAGCTTTAAAAGAAAACTATGCATATTTTCATAAAGCTTGTGACTAAAACCATGTTTGGCATGGCTTTTGCCCCACCAAAACTGGCTTTTTAATCCCAAAAAGTAAATTTAGGCTTACAATGATGTTTGATAAGGTTTTTGAGGGCAAATGACATTTCCCTGTAAAACCACCTTGAAGTTGAAGTAACTTTTTCATACTTCTTGCTTATCGTTTGTGGCTTTTGGCATTTTTTTCATATTTGAACCTTTTACAACCAACTTTTTAACATATTATTCAAGAAAATTTATGCCGAACTGACCTCTTTTTATAAAAAAAATTGATCCAAAGATAAATTACATTACACTGACAAACTTTTATCCTAACTTCAATTTACAAAACATAGCTAGGATGATGAAAGTCACTTTTGCAAACATTAATCTAAACAAGCCCTAATTCATGTAATATATATTTTGGTCTATTTCTTTTCACTATCTATGTCATCTTATTACTTATACAGCCATAATGTACTAACTCTGCACCTCCTCCTCCTTCTTGTGGATGCTGTTATCATCAGATATACAGCCAACCAATATTTGCAGCTGCAGATAGATACAGTTCTAGAAAGTTCCCAAACAGTAACTTTGTGAACAAATTTTACCAAGTGAAGCTCCCTCTCCTGCCAGTGTTTCAGCTGAGCCTGTTCAGGTTTTGTTTCAGAACAGTGTATGTGATTTTCACCACAGGCATAGCCATCCTCTTCCCTTACTTCAACCAGGTCCTGGGAGTGTTGGGAGCTTTGAACTTTTGGCCATTGACCATTTACTTCCCTGTGGAGATGTACTTTGTGCAGAAGAAAATAAGACCATGGACTACAAAATGGATCCTTCTTAGATCTTTTAGTTTTGTTTGCTTTTTAATTAGTGTTATGGGACTTATTGGGTCTATTGAAGGAATCATTAAGGAGAAACTTAGTTCATAGGATATATATAGAGGGGTCAATTATTTCACTCTTTGTGCTAAAGTGAATGTTTGAGTTCAAATTGTCATTTGTCATGCGTTTTTTTCAACGCATGTATTATCCTCCTATTAGAGGCAAACATATTAATAGTACTTTTAGTTAAATGTAGGCTCCACTCCCAACCAAAATTCGAACATTAGTTTATCACGTTGTGATATTCAAACCCGATTGATAATTATCATATGTTTTATTCACTTGGCTAAATGAAAACTAATTAATCAAGATAAATATGCGAAATTTCTCCACTTATCTTAAACATAATACCATGAATTGCATAAAATTCAAATTCCAAATGTAAATAAAGTAGGTCTTAACTCTCTAAATTTCACACATGATTTTATTCTGGTTATTTTATTTTATAAAGTGTACTATGAAGGGGTCAATGATTCTACTCTCTGTGGTAAAGTAAACGCATGAGCTCAAAAGTGTCAATTTTAACATTGTTCTCAATCATTTTTTTCCCCTTAGGAAATATATATCACACTGAAAGTTATTATACCTTGAATAACTTTGTAAGTCCTTTGGACACTTTCTGTGGATTTTCAATTCAATAATACACTTAAAAAAGATTTTTGTCTATCTGTTTTTTATTTTAACAATTGTCATGCGGTTTTTATTCACTAGGCTAAGTAAAAACTGACTAATCAAGATGAAAAGGAAAGACTTTTCTACTTGCATTAAACGCAGTACCATGAATTGCATAATATTCAAGTTTCTTTTTTTTTCGGCCAAAACATAAAATTCAAGTTACTAATATAAATAAAACAGGTAAAAGTGCATATTTAGTTCTTTAATTTCACACTTTTGGCCAAAAAAAAAAAGGTCTTTTAATTTCACATAAAATTTTATTTTGTATCTTAATTTTATAAAATGTATTTTTAATTCGTGCTCTTGCTATGGTTGAAGGATACTCCTCTAATAATTCATCTAACGCTAGGTTAGCTCTAATGTCTCGAAGTTCTTTGTAACATCGTTAAACCTAATATCATTATTAAAAATATTGAAATTACTTTTTTATATGACTATCTGACTTTATCAGATTTTAATATTATCAGGCCTAATTAGATGCAGTTATATTAAAGATGTTTTTTTTCGCATTCATAGGTAGCTGAAGTCTCTCATGCTAGGACCAGGTTGTCAACATTAAAATTTTAAATATTCACAAAACATTTTCAAATCTAACATATTAAGTTTAATTTTAAAAAGATAATAATTATTAGCACAAAAATCAATGCCTCAGAGACTAACAATGTTGGTGGTTATCAGAGGATTCAAAAGATACTTTATAAAACAAAGTGACCAAACTAAAATGTTGAATTAAATTAAAGAATCAAATATACTCTTCGGTTAATAAAATAATTGGTTTGAAATAAATTGCAAATTATGACTTATAAATTCTTCTAATGGAAACATGAATAGCTAAAGGACTAGCATTAACGTTATTTTGTCTGTTTCAATAAAAAAAAATTAAATATTATCTTTGATCTTTAATATAAGAGTTTTCTTAACAAAAAAAATGAGAGTTAATTAATTTTTATTGAAGAGTTTAATGAAACTAAATACATTACTTTAAGGTATTTATATTTATCATTTTGATTCAAACTAATTTGTATGACTTATAAGCATATATATACACTAATTATATGCATAAATAAATACTGATAAATAATGTATTTTATTTTTTAAATTTTTTTATAGAAGTTAATTGGCTCTTAAAGACATGTAATGTTTAATACTGCATAGTCAAGCAGTACCATCGCTTGTAATATACATAGCGATGGACTGGCCAAGGACTAGCTCAATAATAGACATAGCCAATTAATTATTAATATTTTAATATTTCATAATTCCAGAAATTTATTAAATTAAAAGGAATGCTTTTCCCTGTGGTTCCAAGAGCCATTTCAAGCTACCAATTCAGCAGCACACGCCAACTCTTCTGTCTTAATCTTTCACCTAATGGGTGAGTAAACTTCTGTTGTATTAAATTTTAAAATGTAACATATTTAATAAATTTTTAGTCTATTTGCTTAAATCCATTTTTCAACCAACTTGTAGCATAGGGATCGGATTGGTTAATATCCGACCCGAAATCTGGTCTGATATATGTTTTGGGTTGTCAAACTAATTTGAGATCTGATTCAGTCCAATATCAACCTGAGGTTGAACTAAATTGGATTGAATCTGGTGGATCGTTTGGATTAGTTTTGGTATCTCAAGTTAAATTTTTGTTCGTTTATTCCCCTTTACATTACAAGAGGGAAAATTTTAATGGGGGAATTATTATAAAATCCCGTGCAAAAGAATGAATATCAGAAAGGTCCGAAGAAGTTGTTGATACAAGTAACTTGAGTTGTCAATGATGATAGCTGCTTGAGTTGTCAATGGGACTTTTCTGATATTAATTCTCTTGCATGGGATTTTATAGTAATTTCCCCAATTTTAATCTAATAACATAGAATTAACGTATAAAAAAATCTAAAATCATTTAACATACACACAAAATATTAAAATATAAATATAAATTGATGATCTACAATATTTAATAATATAAGTATCATTATTCACATAAAAATTTTAAAAAATAAATAACTAAAAAATAGCTTGGATGATATTGGATCAAACTATTAGTCTGAGTATTTAATCCTGAACCCATTGCAATCCAATCAACTAGTTGGGCTTGATTGAAAAGACCATTTCTATTAAACAGACATTTAACTTAATTAACAATTATTAAACAAATAACCATGATTATAAATAAGTTTTTTTTTTGCATTTCCACTTTCAAAAACTTTTTGCCTTATTCTTTAGATTAACACATTAGGATCCAGGGCACAAAATCGTTAACAAATCCACACATTGGAATTTACATGTAAGACCAATGGTACAATCAATATCATGGTTAAAACCCAGCCCACTCGTCTTTATTCTCCAATATTATCTCATACATAAGACTAAGGGCATAATTAACACAAGGGTTAAAATCCAGCCCACTAGTCCATATTCTTCTATATTGTAATTCCAGCACAGGGTTCAGATATACACAGTCACCAAGATAAAAATTTAAAATAAAATTCAGAGTATGTCATAATATGATGATCCTATGATGGCAATATACAAATATTATAATTCCCAAAAGTTCCAAAGGCATACAAGGCTTAAAATGCTTATGCATCTGCCTTCTTTCCTTAACTACTATTCGAATGAGAGGTCTCGTCTGAAAAAAAAAATGTTAACACCACGGGGTGAGACATTAAGTCCCCGCAACCAAAATCAATTTATAAAATATGCAAGAAATGAATGTAAGTCAGAGAAGCAGGTTTATCAACAGTCATATTAAAATTTTCATTAATAAAATAATATAAATATTGTTAATAGTTGAAACCGTCCCCACTGGATCATCTTGTTCCCCTTTATATCTTCGGGACGTGGTACAGCCTATCAGTACTAGTATACCCGGCCAAATGTTAGCTAGTCACATTAAGATCATTGCCCCCTTCCATATCACCACCAAATATACTGTAACAAGAAGGTGTCCGCTCAAAACATTCAATTCAACTCTGGGTCAAGAGTGAGAGAGTTGATGGGCACACAAATCAACTGCATCTCTTCCACACAACTCAATATATCCAATAACACAATACAATACCATCAATATAATGTATATTTCTTTTATTAACATCTTACAACAATAACAATCCACATACGCATCATCATCTCAATAGCAATATCCTCAACCATAATTACAACCCATACATATACATTGAAAAATACACTACTTCACTGATATATATAAATATTCAAACATATGCATAATCTTTCAAAATCACATATAAATATTATAAAAGAAAGTAAGGTTTCAAAAATACCTTACAATCCATAAAGTGCATATAAAATAAATTAACCCATGTTACCTCAACTTCAAGTTAAACCTTGAAAACTTTATGAGCAAAGAGTACAATTCGTTTTAGGTCACACACACCAATCTACATAACAATGTAGACAAAATTTATATAACTAATTTACATTAAAAGTTTTAAATTAATTACCCAAACATTATAATTTTATACTCTAATCTTATTTATTTGTTTTCACTTCAATTTTACATTTTTCATAGCTCCAATAATTTCTTTAAATCATAATTTAACATCAAATACATGTTATTTACAAAATCTCCAATTTAACATTTATATTTCCCAACATAAAATTACTATTAATAAATTGTACGCTTTTTTCAAATCTAAATTATTGAAAATACTAATACTATTCTCAATAACTCAAATAAATTATTTAATAAAAATTTTAATTAATTCAATAGTTCAAAAATAGAAATTGTTAAATCTATTTCTATAACAAATCATTATAAAATAATAAAATAACCAAATCAAAAATACAGTTTATGTAAAGTTATTAGTTAAAATCTCTCTACATTAGTATAGATTTATATTGTCAAAACTCTGTATTTATCAAAATACTAACTTTAAAAATTTCTTCTGATAAGAATAAAATTAATATCATTATAAAAATAAAAATACATAGAATAACTTTTATAAATGAAATTTATTAAAAAAAAATTTTTTTGTTACCTAAATTATCTCAATAAAATTCAGTAATTGAAGTGTTATCGTTGCCTCCTCTCTCCACTGCTAAATGGAGAGAACAAGGGAAGAGTGGGGGAATTTATAACCCCCTGCATCTGTTCATCACACGCGCGCACTTTTTTTTGGAGAATTACTATAAAGTCTCATGCAAAAGAATTAATATTAGATAGGTTCTAAAAAGTTGTCAATAGAAGCTGCTTGAGTTATCAATGGGATCTATCTGATATTAATTCTCTTGCATAGAACTTTATAGTAATTCTCCCATTTTTTTCCCCTTTCATTCTCTCTCTCTCACTCCTCATATTTATTTCTTTTATCCTTTTTTTCCTTCTTTCTTTCTTTGCCTTCCGTATTCCCTTCCTTTCCTCTTCCTTTTTTCTCTTTTTCTCTTTCCTCCTTTCTCCTCATTTTTCTTCAGCAGCCGACGCTTTATCTCCCTTTTTTTTTTGTCTTCTTCTTCTCTTCTTTCTCATCCTCTCTCTCTCTCTTTTTCTTTTTTTTGTTTTTGCCTCTTTGAGCTCTTTCTCTTTCTTTTCTTTATTTTGTTTTTTTAACTTATTATAATTTTTAAAAAATTTCTAATAAATTCTTGCATCACAAATAATTATTTCTTTATTATAATTAAGGCATAAAAATAAAATTTAGAATATTACATTGATACTGTTCGATTTCATTATATTATTTATTTGGATTGGGCTGAACTAGACCAGACAACTAGGTTTTGAGCAAATAGATTTCTCAATAATAAAAATTCACATGATTTTAAAATTTCATTAGACAATTAATAATAATTAAAATCACATATGATGAAATTTAAAGTTCTGTATTTTTGAAATCATATTTAATATTTATTGTTAGACAATATATACTTATTATTTGAAAGAAAATTGAAGTGATGGTCTTATTCTTTTAACATTCTTATTCTTAGTACTATAATTACAATTAATAGACATATAAATGACTTATTCTTACTATTATAATTATAATTGATATACATATAAATGACTATACGTGTATCTGTTTTGTTGAATTGTACTATGGAATAAATGCCTAACAGAAACATCGTGAAAGGGATTAATGGAGAAATGATCTGAGTTGTAATATGTGACAACTCTCACTATCATATGGACCTAAAAATCTTCTAAATCCTTATTATCTCTTAAAACTAAAAAGTATTGCCATAAACTAACATCAAATCACAAAGAATTATTGAGAATTAATATGCAAATAAGAATTAATGTATAATTTATGAATGAAATATATATAAAGCTTTTATTATTTATAAAAAAAAGATTTATGCAAAAAGTATAATATTTATATTTTACTTATAAGTATAGTTTATATATAAAAAATTATAGTAGTTCATCATTCATAAAAAGATAATAAAATTACACTTAATTTACTATAATTTGTGATTTGAAATAATACTCGCTTCGTTTCTTTTTATAAGTTGCAGATAACCAAATTGTGTTAATTCGTAAGTTAGATAAAATGAGTCTAATGTCAAAAATGTTTAAGAAATATGTTTTCTTTTCAATTACACACTTACCCTCTCTATTCCTTATTGCACGGTATCTTTAACTAATTCTCACATACTAAGAAATAACAATTAAAAACATTAAATTTGTTCTAAACTGATAATTTTTTTAAATTTACCCTTATTTAAATGATGTGGATTTTAAGGAGCCTATTAAAAAAGACACTAAACTTTAATTAATGACAAGGATAATATGACAAAACATTAATTGATGGGTTAGTTGGTGACTCATAGAGATAATAATGTGGGTCAACTTGATAGGTTGGGCTAAAAAGGTCCGCTTGTTAGTCGATTGAAATTTAACCAACCCAACCCACTACTTCTTTTTTATTTTTCAATTATTTTTTATATTTTTTAAAGCATAAATAATGATTTGAAGTTAAAATATCTTTTTTAAGAAGCAAAAATCATAAAAATACAAACTTAAATATTTTTAAACACAAAAAGAGGAGGTAGAGTTTAAAGTTTTCACCTTCTATGCCTTTTAATAATAAAGTTGAACTTCTTTATTTAAAATTTAAAACAAAATTGAAATCGGGTTAACCGGTCACTGTTACAATTTGACAGTTGCATGTCAAAAAAATACATATCAAAATGATCATGCATTTTTTAACACAATTTGCCAATTTTTAACAGGATGGATTTACAAGTCCAATCCATATTACCAACTCTAATAACTTACACTTAGTACTAAATGGTATACTCATAAAGTGTATGAATAAGAGAATAAGTGACTGACCAACTCGACGTATTATTAATTAATGATAAAAATAAAAATACATCAAAAATCGTAAACATCTCCCATGTGTAACTCATAAAAGGACTTCACCTATTTTAGGAAAAAAAATTAAAATTCAATCATATGTTAATTCTTTACAATATTTGAAATGAGAAAAACCAATATTTGAATTTGTATTAGAAGATGGCCATACAATTAGTACTTAATAATAGTGGATCAAATATAATTGTAGGAATATTTGCCATGGAGAATTCTTGAATGTTCATTTGACATAGACAGCGAGTGAAGTGGAGGCCAAGAATCAACGGTGAGGAAGCAGAGAGAGAGAGAGAGATGATAGTGAATCAAAAATATTGGGGGGGGGGAGATGGCAGTGAATCAAAAACATGAAGAAGAATGATGACACATGGACTCATGTTGAAGATATTTCCAGAAAGTTGCAGAATCCAACACAGAGGCCAAAGTGTTCTCAAACTTGTCTTTTGAATTTTGTTGTTATTTCCATTTCATTTTCTCATTATGGCTGCTGCTGTCACATGGCGTCTTCTTCCTTTGTTCCCCTTTTACCTATCAAATCAACCCTTTGCTTATCAAATGAAGAATTTTGCTTTGATATTTTGGGGAAAACACAATGCCACCTAACTCCACCGATTTTTAGAGGCAGTTCTAGAAGAAGAAGAAGAAACATTTTTACCCAAACAAGATTTCTTCCTATGTAAAACTTGGTCCTTAGTATAGATTTTCATTTGACATTTTTTTAAAAAATTAAGAAAGTTAAATAAATTCTTATCTCATGATTTTAATATAAGAGTGAGTGAACTTTCTTTGAAGAAATTCAAAAAGCTAAATATATTAGTTTAGAGTATTTATATTTATCGTTTTTCTCTAAACTAATTTGTCCGACTTATAAACTGATATATAACCTAATGATACATAAAAATAAATATTTTTCCATAATGTATCAGCTTACTTAATCTATCCAAACAAAGTTAATTGACTCTAATATTAAGGTTTAAAAGTAGTACATTAGGTTACATATATATATATATATTCTAAAATACTTATATATATTGTTAGATTATATATATATATATCAGTTTATATGTCATACAAATCATTTTGAAAAAATGATAAATATATCCGTTTGCTTAGCTTTATTAATCTCTCCAAAAAATTAAGCGGGGTTTATGTTATGAATCGGAGCCAGTATTTATTTCAGTGAACATTCTTAAAGCAAACTAATTCAAATTTGTATAAAAAAAAAAAGGAAGAACTTGTTCAAACACACTTATTATAACATTGTTTTAAAGAAAAGATGGATGGTCTTTATTATACTGCATGTGGTTTTTAATATAAGAATTACTATACTAATAATTACAACACACACTTATTATAACACATTTTTACTCCCATTTTAAATATTTAATAAGAGCTTACTTGTATTTTTGCACCTTGAATCTAAATGTAGGTAAATCACTTTTAATTATTTCACATGTACAAAGTTTGTAGGTTGAGTCTTGCGACTGTGGTTGGAACAACCCACATTCTATTGAATCCCGTCGTAATTTGATGTACTCTTTGCAAATTTATATATGAGTCAAATGTGTTTTCTGCATTTTCTCCACTGATTCAAAGTTCATTCCTACCAAACTGGATTGAGCGCCAAATCAATTCTTTTGATAAATTTAATGCACATAAAAGTTACCCACTAAACGACCACCGCCAGTAGAAATATAAATTTTCCTTTTATATTGCCATACTTTAAGTGATCCGAATGGACTCTTAGTTAGGAGTAATTTATGGGGAAAAAAAAATATATCAGCATTCAAAAAGCCGGATCAAATGGTTCAACTTGGAAAACCAAGACTTAGCCATTGGTCTGACTTGGTTCACTTCTTATACTGGGAATCAGCTTAATTGGAGTGAACCGACCTAAACCGGAAACGACCAAGTCAACTTGTTGTGTCAGGGGATTATCCAGTTTGGTTTTAAAAAATTTGAAAGCAAGAAATAGAATCTAAGATGGAATATTTGGGTTATTATGAAAGCGGTAGAATGATAGAAGAATATAAATGGAGATGGAGATGAGATCAGTGATGGCTGTAGATGAAGTCTTCATTATGACTCAAGAGGTGGAAGAAGATGGAGATCAGGTCGTCCTTCAATTGCTATTAGAAAGCCAGATATGGGTGTAGTAATAGCTATGAAAGAGGAACTTAATTTAGGAGAGTGAGTGGTTATAATTTTGTTTTTCTCATAATGGCCTTAGGCCCCTCATTAATTTAAAAAAAAAATAACAACACTGCTATTTAATTTCCTAATTTTTATTTACACAAATTTAATATACTCAAAGATGAAATAAAATAAAATTTAGCTTAATTGTTTTCCATTATTAATATTTAATTATACTCATAAAATTTAAAATATCCATAAAGTAATATATTATTCAAGATTTAATCAATTCTATTTCATATAATAAAATATAATTTATTAAATTATGTTATAATGAATTACGTTGTATTATTTTAATACAATTAGTTTAACTTTGAGTTGATCCGATCAAATTCAATAATCTTTGAGTTTAATGTCTCATTCGGTTTTTTTGGACCTTTAAAATATGGACCACGCTACTACAACGTCACAAACGAGCAGGGCTCCCAATAATGACACGTGTCCATCTGCTATGACTGTTCCCTTTATTATAACTTTCTCGTTCTCTCCTTCTAGCCACAAAATTTTTTTTTTTCACAAATTTTTTTTTTTTTAAAAAAATTGTAGCAAAAGAATTGGGCTCACCTACTATCTAAGGGTAGGGTATCTAACTTATGATCCATTTGAGCCTGTTTCTGCAGGTACTGGAGCATGACAAGCAAGCAATTTCTGTTTGGCCCAACAGATAGGTTTACTAGCTTTACTAAGCTGTGGAGATGCTCCTCAAGCGCTGTAATTGGAGCCATAACAAAGTAACATTCCCCAGAATCAAACCCTCTCCTTTTTTTGTGAGAGTACTAGTTCAATCCTTTCGTCAGTTAAATCCATGGACGATGGGTTCTAACCACAAAATTTTCTTGTATCGAAACGCTTTGTTTTAAAAAAATAAAAATATATAATATAAGCTCCATAAATGATATTTTTAAGATTAAAGAATATGGTTGCTCTTTTAAATTTACATAAAAAAAGTAGACATTGATCTTGCAATTAAATAAAAAAAATATGTTCAAAATTTAATTGTTTAATATAAGATTCTTATATTTTAAAATTTTTATTTTGTTTTATCTGAATTTAATAGTAAAATCACTATTTAAATTTAAGAGTCAAAATTTTTTCTTAAATGAAAAATAATAATATTACGATTAAAGTAAAATTAAGCAATTAAATTGAAACTTGGCTTGATGTAAACTTTTTAATTAATGAATTATTCTTGTATTTTCTTCGTAAATCAAACCACAACCAGAAATGTTCTGAATTTTCTGGGGTCCCCACTTGCCATACTGTGAACTGAACCGCCAATGAGAGGACGCCATCACAAAACAATCATGTCGTTTTCTGATACTACCTTGCTCCCACATTTAATATAATAATCAATTTATTTTTGTCTGAGAGAGGTTAAAAAATTTAATTAATTCATATATTTATATTTTTTAAATTAATTTATTTAATTTATATATTGATATAATTTAATTATATATATAAATATTTCAGAATATATATTACAGTTAAACAATTTATTTGACCTTTCTATTATTTTTTTTCAATTTGGAGGTAGTAATATGCATTTGTTTTTTAATTTTTTATTCTAAGTCATCATGACCATCTTTGCTTGTCTTCTCATTCATATAAAATAATAAAATTAAAATAGTCATTAATTCCGCAATCTACTCTGTTTAATTAGATTTTTTTTTCCCGACTCTTTCATCCCTCCACGTAAAGTTGTATACGTGGCTGACTCCCAGTCCAGAAAATATTTTTCTTTTAAAAAATTCAAAGTTTTCAATTATCAAAAGGCCTTTTTAGAACCGTCGGATCCTTTTGAGTCATCATGTTTTGTTTTATTTTTTTAAAAAAATATTTTTTGTTTTGGTTGATCTGCCTTTGATTAATAAACCATGAATCATTTATGTTTAATAATTAGTGTTCTTGTTTTATTCAACCATGGAACTTAAAATTATGGGTAAAACGCTAAGCTGGCATTGTAATTTAGAGTAAAATACTATAACGTCACTTGCATTTTACTTTAATTACACGGAGCCCTCTATTTTCAAAACATAAATTTAAATCTAAATTGTTAACTCCGTTAAGAATATTCTTTTTTTTTTTTTGAGCAAACGTTAAGAATATTCTTAAAAGATACTTTTTAATTAAAACTCATAACAAGATATAATTTATTTACTAATTCACACTTCATCTCATCAAATCCCTAATTTTGACTAAAGTTGTTTTGAAGAATTTAAGATTTTCCTTACTTTAATTTTATTTTTTTTACTTTTTAAAAGTAATTATTTGTTTAACATTTTATTACATTGGCACAGAATCTTAAGAAATTTAGTTAATATAAAGATAATTTGATTAATTTTTAAATCGATAAATAATTAACTATATATATTTTGGGAAGTTTGCAGAAAAACATGTTTAAAAATTTTAAATTAATATAAAATATTAACAATTAACATCAATTTCTTTAACAACTAACATATTTTTTAATTAGTGGGAAATTTGAAATTTCTGGAGCAGTATCAAATAAAAAAAAATTCTGAGACAATATTAATCATAAAAGAAGCTTTCAGGCAAAGTTGCACCACAATCATTATTTCACAGGTGTCCCGTATCTTAGATAAAATTAGAGTTTGCGCCAATAAATAGCACTACAAGGGTACTATATGTCAATTCACCCATTTTTAATTCCTCAATTTTTATTAAATTATAAATTATAATTGTGATAAGTGTGTGCAAGTGTCCACAGGCACACACAAAATCATTTGGTCTTATCACGTATCAGTTCATTAATAATTCGTTGGGTTATTATTTATTTATATATATACACCCACGCACATGGGAGTATCGTGTGGATGTTTATAACGAATTAATCTGCGGGTGAAGACTTGAGAGGCAATTTCCATCACCATCTTCATCGTCCTCCATTGATGTTCGCTGCGATTCGCTGAGGAACATAGGATTGTCTTGTGAAAGTAGTTCAAGTTCAGCTCGTGTCTCGTACAATTGAAGAGAAATAAATCCCCCAGATCTCATATCTGGAAGGAGATATTTTTCTTTTTAAATTGTCATTTCAATCTCTCTTTCGTTTTGAGCGACGACTGAATCCGTTTTCTGTGTCTCCAACACCATGGGGGAAGATCATAAGGCCCCTCTTTTACAATCTCAATCTTCTCATCATCATCCCATCAAACGAACAGGTTCGTGATCACTTAGTCTTGTTCTTCTTATTCTTCTTCTTCGTCTTTTTTTTTTTGTTTTTTTGTTTTTTTTTGGTTTCGGGTTAAATTCGTACTGAGATGTCAACAACTGACACAATCATCGTAGTGGATACGAATTATCTGATCGATTGAGATATGAATGAACGTGTGGTTTTGTGGAATAGGGACGGTATGGACGGCGGTGGCGCACATCGTGACAGGGGTGATAGGTTCGGGAGTGCTTTCGCTGGCTTGGAGCATGGCGCAGCTTGGGTGGATTGGAGGGCCATTGGCGATGATTCTATTCGCTTCCGTCACTCTGCTTTCTTCGTTCCTTCTCTCCAACACATACCGTTCTCCAGATCCTGAATATGGCCCTCACAGGCATCCATCTTACCTCCATGCTGTTAATTTGCATCTAGGTAATTATCACCTTCTTCTTTCATCACCGGTTATGGTCGTTCCCTTTCATTCCATCAATTTTGTCTCTGTTTTCTGTCTGAGAAATTCTTGGGTATAAGGAGTTAGTGGGTTATTTTTTGGTCCGTCTATTAGTATCCAATACCCAATGAGTTTGATTCCTTTTAGGGATTACTCGTGCAATAGTTAAGATTTTTCTGGACAATTTTTATAAATCAGCTAACTTTCGTAACCAAATTATGAATCCACCTTTTGACGAATCAAAATCCTCGTCACGGTAAGTTTCCATTGTTTGTTTAAGTGAATGATATTTTTCCCTCTTTTCTCCAATGGGTTTATTTATTGTCGACTTGGTTTACTTCTCTTTTCTGAACTGGAATTACCTTTTTCAGTCTTTCGGGAAGATTTGTTGCCGAAGAATTTTTCTGAATACTTGCTCTTTTTTTTTTTTTTTCGGTAATTTGGTTCTTTCATCTGCTACTCACTTGTGTCGGTTTCTTAAGCTCTTTCTTTTCTTTCATAAATGGTCAATGATCCAGAAGTCAATTTATTGTCACGAAAATCATTCACTACAACATATCATGACATGTTCGTAAGCTGAAGAATGAGATTTAATTGAAGCTCTAAGGTTAACTGAAGATTGTAATTTTGTAGAGTTGAGAAAGGGTTACAGCAATATGTGGATTTGTAGAAATGGCTGGTTTGAACTGGGCCAAGGATGGCGACTGGAAGAAAGCGGCCTATTTGATGTATTTGTCCATTGCATTGCGTCATATATAATATATATCCAACCATTTATATTGTGTCACGCAAACCATTTCCATTCTGCCACTTGGATTTCCTTGTCCATTATAAATGACTTGTGGATCTAGCCATCTCCCTCAACACGTCTGACTTGTAACCATTTATTAGTATTACCAGCCCCTGCTTTTGTTACATATAAGAAATCTCCGTTTTGTTAAGTGTAAGGAACAAAAATTGTCTTCTTTCATAGGAGAACATGTGCTTTTACTTGATGTGTTTAATATGAAGCTGCAAAATCTCACATAGACTTGTGCTGTGTGGATGAACAGAATAGTGGCTCTATATGATATTTTGAGTCAAACGTGATAAGTTTGTAGTACATCTGGAAATTGGAACATCATATAAGTATGTTTCTATTGGTAAGACTGCCATTATATGAGACTTGTTGGGTGGTTGCAGGAACAAAGAAAGGACGGTTGTGTGGCTTTTTGGTTCAATTAAGCTTATATGGGTTCGGAGTGGCCTACATTGTTACAGCAGCTATTAGTATAAGGTGTGTCATTGACTGCTCTTAGTAGTTCCTCTTTGATAATGTTATTTTACTTCTTTGCTTTCCTTTCCCTTTTTCTATTTGTTTGCGGATTATGGATGCTACTTGTTCCAATTTTGCCTTTTGGTGAGAGGTTCTTGGAGTACCAGGGATTGGAAAAGATAGGCAAACCAAACCAAAAGACAAGTAAACATTTTAAATGTCGATCTTATTGAAAAATGATCTTGGATTGCATACATGTCTATTCCTAATCAACTTGTCTATCTATACTTTGCTTTTTGGATCTAAGAAGATTTTGATTTCATCAAATTCATGTTCTCTGTGCAGGAACTATGCTTTGACCCTAGAATTTAGTTTACCTTTGCTAAAAGATACTTTGGATTTCCTTTTGTTTTTGTCTGCAGAGCAATTTTAAAATCAAACTGTTACCACAGTGACGGGCATGGAGCACCATGTATTTTTGGAGATGCATACTATATGATGATTTTTGGGATTATCCAAATTGTTCTGTCACAGATACCCAATTTTCATAATATTGAGTGGTTATCAATTGTTGCTGCAATTATGTCATTTTCTTATGCTTTCATTGGAATGGGCCTTGGTGTTGCTCAAATCATAGGTATGCTCACCGATACATTCACAGTTTCTTGGGATCTTATCCCAGAATGGTTGAATTAGTATAGTATCAATCTATAAACCGAAGACAGTTCTTGAGGAAAAAAGTGTGTTGTTGGTCTGCTACAAAGAAAAGTTCATCATAGAATATGCAAATTCGCCATAAACGTGGTCTGTTAGCGTTCCTATGGCTCCAGACGTGTACATATAATTCCATAATCATTGATGTACAGGAAATGGATTTGCAAAGGGTAGCGCAGAAGGTGTCAGTGCTGATAGTATCACTGACAAATTTTGGCTGATTGCTCAAGCGCTTGGAGACATAGCATTTTCATATCCATTTTCTGTAATTCTTATAGAAATACAGGTATGTATTATTTTCATTGACTCTTTTTTGAGTGAAAGAATGAATTTCATTACTCATAAAAGTTGGTCAAAGGCTGGCTATATAAATAAGTCCAGCTAACAAAATATACAAAATAATAGGCAACAAAACAAAGGGGGAACAAGCCTATTAACCTAATCAGATTGAAATTCTTTCACTCTGAGCACTATGGCTTTAAATAGCTGGAAGGTAGTTTTTCAACAGCCTTGAAAGAGAAAGTGCAACATCCATTAAGGCTAATTTAAGCTTTTACCTATCGTGATGTGTAAAGGATACTTTGAAGTCGCCTCCACCAGAAAATCAAACCATGAAGAAGGCCTCAACAATATCAGTAATTATCACAACATTTTTCTACCTCTGCTGTGGATGTTCTGGATATGCAGCCTTTGGTAGCAGCACGCCAGGAAACCTTCTCACAGGATTTGGATTTTATGAGCCTTATTGGCTTGTTGACTTAGCTAATGCTTGTATAGTGATTCACCTGGTTGGCGCATATCAGGTATTTGTGATAACATGGATTTGTCATCTTCAAATTTAAATATATATCTCCCCTGTCCTGACATTATTTATCATAGATGAGAATTTTGCTATGAAACCATTAACGACAAAGTTTTCTTTCGTTACATGAAGGGAAATGAGTCCATATGACTCACTTGGTCCAGTTATTTTCTATAGGCTGAGTTTATATTAAAACTTTTACTAAGTATGGAATGCGATTTCATTGATGTTTTTCAGGTGTACAGCCAGCCACTATATGCAAATGTTGAAGATTGGTTCCGCTATAAATTCCCAGAAAGTGCATTTGTGAACCATACATATTCGTTGAAACTCCCATGTCTACCAGCTTTCGGGCTAAATCTTCTAAGGCTGTCTTTCCGTTCTATTTATGTTGTATCAACAACTGTGATTGCAGTGCTCTTCCCCTACTTCAATCAGATCTTGGGAGTTCTGGGAGGTATAATATTCTGGCCATTAACCATATATTTCCCAGTGGAAATGTACTTGAGTCAATATGATATTGAATCATGGACAACAAAGTGGATCTTGCTACGGACTTTTAGCATCGTCGGCTTTGTGGTGGGATCATTCACTCTTATTGGATCCATCGAAGGATTAATTTCCGCGAAACTAAGCTAAGAAGCTCAAGAAATCTCTCCAATGGCGTAGTGCTGTCACGCTTTGTTACAAATATTTAATAGGATTACAAAAAGGATTATGCCTGTGATGTTGATGAGATCTGAAGATTTAGGCAGACTCAATTAGGTAGTTGGTATTGTAAATGGTAGAGGACTTGTTATATTTTTATTTAGACAGTGATTGCAGTTATGTCCATGATGAAACCGCTTTATGATGTTCAAGTCTCTACCAGGACTGCAGCTTTTAACATGAGTTATTGCAGAAGCTCTTTACATTATGGTATTTGCTATCTTTGAAGTTTTCAGCCTCGCTTCCTTATGGCCGACTAAAATTCAATGCCACCTCAAAAGAAGTGCTTCTTGTGGGTGGAGGTCTTCTCTACTTGTGGTTTTGACCATCGATGTGATTCACACGCCGCAGTAAACTAACAGTAACAATGCGATTTTTTTTTTTCAGCATTGCAGAATCTGATTTTTAATGCTTATGGAAGATGACTTGCAGCAAATCATTTATCAATATATTCTTGAGAGTTATGTTTTGCTTTTACTGGTATTGATACAACTTATACCTCATGAGAATATGGTTAATGTAAGGACCTGAAGATATTTTCCCCCCTCAGATAAAATAAGGACTCCAATATTTTCAAACATGTTAACCTTTCTGATTTCTCTCTCATGAACCCTTCATTTCTACCCGAAGTTGTCTATATCTTGGGATTTTTCTTGGCATTATAAATATAGTAACCCCTCTGATGGATATCATGTATAACTGCCACTTTTAGGCCCTGTTTGGTTCACTGGAGTGGAGGGTGGGAATTGGATGAAGGATTAAGTTTGTATTGCTTGGGGCGTGGAATTGGGAATAACTTGGGATAGGGCACTACGCTCGGTTTTTTTCCCCTGGTACGATAAACAGTAACTTTATTTATTCAGATGCTGCACTTTTGAAAATATTTACCCATATACTACAATCAAACTTGTTCTTGTGGAGAACGAATTTGATTTTGTACTAAAATCGTCCTTACAAAGAACAACTTCTTCTGCATGCACGCTTTACGAAACCAAAAAGTTGCTACAGCAAACTCGTTCACGGTGGGAATGAGTTTGGGGGCCCCACCCCAAACTCTCCCCAATCCCCACGCCCTCCCCCTCAATCCCCACCCCCACGCCCCATAGAAAAAAAAAAAAAATTCAATCACACACCCCTC
>QFDD01000461.1:0-44003 GCA_006871305.1 Vachellia collinsii | reverse complement strand
AATCTCACTTGGGTGGCTACCCAATCTGCCTTGCTGACCTTTGAGAGCCGCATTGAACAGCTTCATCACTTCTCTAATCTCTCTGTCCAACCCTCTGTTAATGTTGCACAGAGGGATGTTTTTACTGGCAGGGGTCGTGGTTTTTCCAGCTTTCCTGAACGCTCCGGTTGGCGTCCACCTCGTAGTAACTCTCGGGGTCGTCGTGGTAACCCTCGAGCTGGCCGTCGGGGAGGTTATAACACTACTGGGCGTCTTTTCTGCCAGCTGTGTGAAAGATCTGGTCACCTTGTCAAAGATTGTTATCATCGCTTTGACAAAACCTTTCACCCCCCGTCTGTTTTGGGCAGGAGCTCTGGTGGTCAGGGTTCTCCATTTTCTGGTGGTTATGAGGCGTTCCCTCCACATGCCATGTATGCCAATCCTTACAGTGTAGCTAACCCCTCTTGGTACATGGATAGTGGAGCCAATTACCATGTGACCCCCAACTCAGAACAACTGGAAAATTACACTCCCATTGGTAAGAATTATCTCTCCACTTGCACTGGTCAGAGAACTAAAATTCATGGAATTGGCTCGACTTCGTTGTCCGCTCCTTTTTCCAACCTTGTTCTTAATGATGTTCTGCATGTTCCTTCTGCTACTAAGAATCTTATGAGTATACACAGACTCACTAAAGATAATCCCGTTGATGTTCTCTTTACTAATAACACATGTGTTGTGAAGGACAAGAAGACAGGCAGACGAGTGGTGCAGGGAATGGAAAGTCAGGGGATGTACCCGGTGCATAGTCTGAGCAAACTGCCACCGCAAGCATATGCAGCTGATCGAAGTACACCCGAGGAAGATGTTTTTCTTAAATGGCATTATAAGTTAGGACATCCGAATGATAGAGTTTTGAAACAAGTTTTGGATAAATGTAATGTTAAGACTAAATCTCATTCAAACTCAGTATGTGAAGCTTGCCAATATGGGAAATCTAAACTTCTTCCTTTTCCTAAATCTATCTCTCATGCTGCTTCTCCTCTGGTTTTAATTCATTCTGATCTCTGGGGTCCTTCCCCAATCCAGTCTATAAGTGGTTATCAGTTTTACATTCTTTTTATTGATGACTTCAGCAGATATACCTGGTTTTATCCCTTGAAACATAAGGGAGAAGCTGTAAATGCATTCAAACACTTCAAAGCACGGGTGGAGAACCAATTTAGTCTCAAAATCAAGGTCATTAAATGTGATAATGGTTCTGAGTACAAGCCGTTTATTCCTATTGCAGAGGCTGAGGGCATTGAAATGAGATACACATGCCCATACACTTCACCACAAAATGGCAGAGCAGAGCGAAAGCACAGGCATGTTGTTGAGATGGGCCTAACTCTTCTTGCTCAGGCACACTTACCACTCTCCTACTGGGTGGATGCTTTTCAAACGGCTGTTTTCCTGATAAACCGTCTTCCAACACCAGTTCTCAATGGCAACACTCCTCTATTCAAGCTGCATAATTCAGAACCAGATTATAAATCCTTACAGCCATTTGGGTGTGCGTGTTACCCATGTCTGAAACCATATAACTTACAAAAATTTCAATTTCATAGCCAAAAATGCATTTACCTTGGGCCAGCCTCACAGCAAAAAGGCTCTAAGTGTCTAAGTCCAACTGGGAAAATTTGTGTCAAGGCATGTAGTTTTTGATCCCTCCATTTTCCCTGGCTCACGTGGTTTTTTAAACAGAAAATCGTGCCCAGCTGAAGAACAATGTATTGTTCCCTTTACCTTGCAGATTGTGGACTCATCACAAACCTCTCCTCATGACAACGGGGCCCAAGGCTGTGATATCAGGCATTTAAATTCTGAAGATGGGCCTCAATCTCCAAACTGCAGCCCAACGATGACCAACACGCAAGTCCAAGAGCCTCCAGCCCAAGACTCTCACTTGTTGGATCAACTGAATCAGCCCAACACACAAGATTCATCATCATCACTCAACGAAGGTCCAACGAACACCCACCGTATGACCACGCGTGCCAAGGCAGGGATCTTCAAACCTAAGTATCCATTTGTGGGTCTCCTGGAAACAGAAACTCTCTCCTCTCGGTTTTTTGCATCTGAGCCTCGAACTGTATCAGAAGCTCTCTCTTCTCCTCATTGGAAGCAAGCCATGATAGATGAATTTCAAGCATTGCAAAAGAATCAGACCTGGTTGCTTGTTCCATACACAGGTAATCAAAAGCTTGTTGACTGCAAATGGGTCTTCAAGACCAAGTTCAAAGCTGATGGATCTATTCTGAAACCGAAGGCACGCCTCGTTGCAAAGGGTTTTCAACAGGCTCCAGGAATCGATTACGGAGAGACTTTCAGTCCTGTGGTTAAGCCTGCAACAATTAGAGTTGTTCTCTCCATTGCTGTCACCTTCAAATGGGAGATTAGACAGCTTGATGTGAACAATGCCTTTCTCAATGGTTTTCTGAAAGAAGATGTTTTCATGAAGCAACCTGAGGGCTTTCGTGATCCTAAACGACCAAATCATGTGTGCAAACTGCTCAAGGCTCTTTATGGCTTGAAGCAAGCTCCTCGGGCTTGGTACGAAAGGCTGCGTTTTATCTTAATCAAATGGGGTTTCAAGAATGCTAGAAGTGATACCTCTCTATTCTACCTCAGAAAAGGAAACTTAACGGTATTCATTCTAATATATGTTGACGATATACTGATCACTGGAAACAATTCTCTATACCTCAAAGGTTTTGTTCGAAAATTAGATGCCTTGTTTTCCCTCAAGGACCTTGGTCCAGCTTTTTATTTTTTGGGTGTTGAAATATATAGAGACAGCACAGGAATTTATCTGAATCAAGGGAAGTATATTTTTGATGTCCTTAAGCGTTTTAACATGCTTGGGTGTGCTCCTGTTCCGACACCGATGGTTACAGGTCGCAAATTTTCTCTGCTTGAAGGAATTCCTATGAAAGATCCTTCCCTCTTCAGGAGAGCAATAGGATCACTTCAATACTTGACCACCACAAGGCCAGATATTGCTTATGCTGTTAACAAACTAAGTCAATTCATGTGTAATCCAACCGATATCCATTTTCAAGGAGTAAAAAGAGTACTCCGATACCTCAAAGGGACACACCATTATGGTTTACACATTAAGTCTTTTACATCTCCTCAGCTGACTACCTTTACAGATGCAGACTGGGCAACGGATGTTGATGACCGGAAATCAATGGAGGGGATCTGTATCTTTCTTGGCAACACCTTGGTCTCATGGGCGTCACGAAAGCAGCGTGTTGTATCAAGGTCTAGTACAGAGTCTGAATACCGTGCCTTGGCTGATGGAGCTGCTGAGTTAAAGTGGCTAAGCTCGCTGCTGTTTGAACTGGGTCTCTTTCTCAAAAGACCCTCTGTTATTTGGTGCGACAATCTCAGCGCTAAAGCCCTTGCTTCAAACCCCATTCAACACTCACGCAGCAAACATATTGAGATAGATATTCACTTCATTCGGGACTTGATCGCATCTGGATTTATTGTTATTCATCATGTTCCTTCAGTTCATCAGTTGGCTGATTGTCTCACAAAGGCTCTGACTCACTCACAGTTCCATAAATTCAGAAGCAAACTCGGTGTGTTAGCTACACCCTCTCGTTTGAGGGGGCATGTTAGAACATAAGAATAAGCCCATAATAACGCTGTGGACCTAGTGGACTCAGCCCATTTACTGTATGCCCAAATCTTGTTCCATCTTACCCATATTGTTGTACTCGTATACAGAAGTATCATACTTTCTGATATAAATATACAGAAGGGGAACACAATCACTGTAACCCTAATTATTCATCAGACAACCTTTCTCATTTTTCTATCTACGTGATTTGATTAATTGACTCTTATAAAAAGTAAGGAGGGAGTAGTATCTTTTTATCTTCTAAATATTATCAGTCGTGAACGTATACTAGTGGGTATAGGCCACGTGTGTATATAGCTGACATTTATACACACATCAAGAAGTGCGTGTACATAAAGGCTTGGCAGACTTTGAAATGAGGTAGAACACGAAGAAAAGGAAGGAGATGGATGAAAAAGTAATCAATGTTAAAGGAAATCATTCAAAGACCACAATATGCAAGACGGAGCCTGTTCATGCAGGACATGATGGATTCTAATCATAGCCAGCCTATCCTCTGCAGGGGACTTGCACGGTGGTTGGAACAAAGACACATTTCATTGTGAATTCAAATGTGGCGGATAAGATAAAGTCATATGTCTGATAATTCGCATTTCATGTGTCATATAAGAGAAAGTAAAACGTGGTTTCAAATTGCGCAGGAATTGTACGTGACATATCATAGAGAACATCGACCAACTCACTGCACTCTTCAAATTCAGGCATCTGTACTAAACAAGCGGTATAAAATAACTAAGTAAAACAGCACAGGCTACACTGGTCAATCATCATTTAGGACTTACCAAGTTACTTCAAACTATAAATAAACAAATTGTTTTATATCAACATGTAAATCCAACATCTCTTACGTTGAAATGTTTATTCAGTATAACATTGCAGTTTAACCACACTAGTGGTGGTTCAAGGAAAACAAACCGCTAATAATGAAAATACTCCAAGAATTCGCAGCATTTTTGAAAGAACCGCTATAAATTCGTGATACATTTGCAATGATTTTGTCAGAACTGCTACAAATATTTGCAATTTGTGGCGGTTTAGTTAGATCCATTGCAAATTTGCAATGATTCTTCTGCATTTTATTCCTTTGCAAGATAATAAAACATTGCCACTAAATATGAAAGCAAATGTTGCCACTAAGTTTGCAATTAAGATAACATTATAAGAGGAGGTTAAGGAGGTGAGAAAGGAGAGGGCTTATCTAGCTCTAGTGTGGTGAATGGTTTTAAAATGTACGATAATAAACTACTGTTGCAATGTCAAGAGTTCCTTCCTTTCAATTCAAACTCGACATGATTTGATTAATTGGCTCTTATAAAAGGTAACGGAGGGAGTAGTATCTTTTTATCTTCTGAATATTATTAGTCATGAACATATACTAGTGGGTATATATAACAACCACCCAAAAATTACAGTACTATTACTTGTTCTAGTAATAGTACTATAACAAGTAATAGTAGGATTATGATTTATTCTGTAAAATGTCAAAAATATTCCTGGGAAATGGGCAAGAGGAAGACTTGTTATGCAGTGTAGGAGTATTGATACGCAATGTAACAAGGAAACACATTGTCCCGCTTTTTCCACATCCACTAGTGGGTGAAGCACCTCTGAACCATATGGTGAAACAGGCCAGTCGCATCTGGCAACTATGGCTGCAGGGACTGCTGTTGGATTCCTTGAGATGTCAGATGGGACGGGCAGCACAATGAGGGAATGGGTGTAGTGGGAAGACTTATTATCCAATACTTGAATATGGCTACGGATTATACTAAGGAAACACAGTGTACTGGTTTCTCCACACCGCCTAGCGGGTGAGGCTCTACTGAATCTTGGGAGGGGGTTAGACTCTAACTTCACCCACTAGCTGGTCTATTGATGGGTGGGAGTAGGATTTTGTTAGGAAAATCTCAAAATTCCTGGGCAGGAGGAAGACTTGTTATGCAATATTTGAATATTGCTACGGATGGTAACTGGTGTCTCTATATCCACTAGCGGGTGCAGTTCCACTGAACAATACAGTGAAACTGGTCTGCTGCATCTCGCGACTATGGCTGTAGGGACTCATGTGGGATGCATTGAGAAGTCGGAAGGGACGGGCAGCACAATGGGGGGAGACTAACTTCACCCACTAGGGGGTCTGATGATGGGTGGTAATAAAATCTCAATATTCCTGGGGAATGGGCAGCAGGAAGACTTGTTATACAATATAGGAACATTGCTATGGTTTGTAACAAGGAAACACGATGTACTGGGTTCTCCACACCCACCGTCGGGTGAAGCTCTACTGAACCATACAGTCAAACTGGTCAGCTGCATCTCGGAACTATGGCAGTAGGATAATGGAAAGAGGTGTCAACTCTGACCGCACCCATTCCTTCAGTGGCTTCAATGACGACATTGACAAAATGAGGAGATCAATACAGTTCTCCTGGACCTTCTCCTTCCAGTTGTTCAAAATTGGGGTTAACCGGCGTGGCAGATCCTTAATAAGTGGAGTCGTCTTTTTCATGCCAATAACATTGACAATGGAATTGGGTGCTCCAAGAACTTATACAATACGACACCAAGACGAATCATCAATTGTTCTTCTTGGCACTGCTTCATTACCACAGCAGGTCTTGAAATAAGATCTGCTGCTTGCCGCCTCACCTTCGCACTCTGTTATTTAACCGCCACTTGATCAGAAATATGAATTCAGAAAGCACGGGATTCCATAAAAAAAAAGTCTAAAATCTATCACTTTATGAAAGAGCATAATCAAGAAATCAGAAAAAAATGAGATGCCTTCAGAGAATAAAAATCCAAGAATCAATGTGGACTTGTTCACCTCTGTGCTTTGAGATTTGTATGTCTTGAAGCAATGTGGTTAACTTGGAAACTCGTAGTGATCAGAACCTCTGTCGGGTTCCTTAAATATAAAAGCTTACGTAATTCTTTTCTCCTCAACCACAGTCGTAACCGTGAAGAATGGTTGTCATTCTATTGGTTAGTGCCCAATTCAAAATTTGCCTTCAAATTGAAGTTCGAACTATTTACAAAAAAACTTTTGGGGTTGTTTTCAACGATTTCAATAACGAAAAAAATGCAGAATAAAGCACCGATTGTAATAAACATTACCCCAAACTGACTCCACGTACGTATAAACATCAAACATCCTGGCATACGTGTCTAAGTTTATATTACAAGAGCGGTACGTAACACATCCTTTTATAATACCAGCATGCACCTCAAATTTACAAGAGCTGTAATATATACCGTGTTCCTTGCCACAATCGTTGTAAAATATCCTTTAATCAAACCTTACACTTTAATAAAATATGCAGTCTATCAGTTACTACTGGAGAATAATTTTCAATTTTTCTGCAACATTTTTGTAAGTAATATTCTCTGGTCATGGAGTTTTAATAGTCCTGCTCACCAAAATGATTATTTCTAATATGATCTTTGACGTTTTCTGCGGCAGCCAACTCCTACAGGTATTTTGCAAAACCATTTTCCACATCTGCAAGTATTTGTGTTTCTTGTTATTCAACCCATATGAGTAATATACCACTACAAATACAGAACAATGCTCCTTACCCAGATAGTTGTCTCCCGTTTTAAAATGACATGGGGATGATGGAAGTATATTCCTAAATAGTGATGAGACAAGCAAAAAAATAAAATGAGCATCAAGGGAATCAGAAGTAGTGATTAGACCAAAATAGAATAATACATCTCATAACATAAACTAATTTGGTGTACTTACAGGATTAAGATATGTTTTGTACACAGAATCATCTATCAACATTGTGTTTGATGCATTATAATTTTGATACAATGGTCACACTCTTTTCAAATCCTTGAACATTATTGGCTTTTGATCATTGCCAATGACCTTCTTCTCTGAGATGGTGCACTTATCTTGATTCTGCAAAATACATCAGTTCTGAATAAAATGAGGAACTTACCCAATAAAAGAGGAACTTCAGACCGTCTACTTTATCTTCAAGATCTTGGCATGTCCAGATGACCTTTCTTTTTTATCACCAAACCGCCACAGCGAACCTTGATGAGCAAAATTCCAAAAAAGTTTCACAGCGATTTCTGTATTTTGTATGATCATGACCTACAATTAGAAGCTCCAATTAGTTTGGGATGAATATCTACAAGTCAGCCTTACAATTTTAAGTTAGTTATATGTCACGGGACCATTACCCTCTCCCCAAAAGATGCACCTTTTGGGATGTACAGCGCCCACGCTTATATGCAGGACTGCTCCAATTGCCTATCCGATGTGGGACTTCCATGGATGTCCCTCATGACATTCTTCCCCACCCAATCTTGTGACGCCCTCGTCACAAGTGGGGCCCCCTACCTACCCCACCCAAAGGGTGCTTGGTGGAACATCAGTGTTGGGAACAGGTCGGCTCTAATACCACTTTGTCATGAAGCCATTACCTTCTTCTCAAAAGATGCATCTAGTGGGATGTGCAACGCCCAGGTTTATATGCCAGGACCACTCCCACTGTCTATCCGATGTGGAACTTCCATGGATATCCCTCGTGACATCTAGCTCTCACCTCGAGTCCAACGTAACTTCAAAAGCATACATCAATGAATTTATTCAAATAAAAAGTTAGAAGCTGTTTTGGTGGCCCATCTGTCAATGCCAAATTATCACAAACTTCTCAACCATACATAAATGAATTTATTGGTTGGCCCTTTATAATCTCCCAAATAATAAATTTTCTTGCAATGTGAGCATAGACCTGTATACATAATACTTCAAATAAGGTGTCATATATTGAAAAAAAAAATTATCCTACAAAAAGAAACATGATTCTAAATACAAATAAGCAATTCAACCCTAGACTTGTCTAACCCAAGACTCAGAAATGAATTTGTCAGTCACAAGGGGGAAATGATCCTAAATACAAATAAGCAATTCAAAATTATAAGAATTTACAAATGCAAAATTCCCATTTTCTCTCTGGAGTAACTTCATGTATATGTTCACGATCTAAAATAATGAAAATGATTGAATTTACACATTTATAGACAAATATAAAACACAAATAGGACAAATATAAACACTCCCCAATCAATCAAGTCCAATCAGAACTAATAGGCCATAAAACACAAATATATCTATTCCTATCTATCCCAATGCATGGCTCTCGACAATCTAAAATACCTGAACAAGATAGGCATATATTTATGCTGTTTTTATTCGCTATTGGTTCCTCAGAAAAAAAAAATGTAAGGTTCAAAGTAGTTAATCAAGGGATGTGCAAACATGAAGATTGGCTATTTGGCACTGGCAAGAAACAGAATGAATGCGTTTCTCATTTCCCTAAACAAGATGCAAGCAAAGTTTTAGAGTAAGGAAGAATATAGGTGGCTCACACATGGAATGAATATCAACAGATCCAAAAACCTCGCTAGATCATGACTACATACTATAAATTCACCAAAGCTAAAACCATTGCCATTTAGCTTTTATATTCAAAACACAACCAATCACTTATCAATTCAAATATCCATTGGAACCATTACCTTATACTTGCAATTCTCATATCCAAAACAATTTTTTCCCAAAAATTCTAACTTCTTTTTTTAAGAACATAAAACAAATCGAGCACACAAACCTACAGTAAAATGTGAAGTGTAAAAGTAAAATATATAGAGAACTTGCATCATTCTTGATGCAAACTCAAATTAAACTATAATATGCTTTCAATCCAGCCATGATAGACAACATGATACAAAACCATAAAAGAAAGCGTACAACAAGCCCAATCTAAGTGTTCAAATGTTGGCCATTGGCTTTAAATCTAGCCCCATTAGTCCCCTTAATCTTCATAAGACACAACCAAAATAAATTTCTTGAATACGGACTTGCGGCTTTAAATGGAAGTTCCATAAAGCACATAATGAATTTTCTTGCCGTCACAATCATCTGTAGCACTTTTAATTTACATTTACGACACTTATTCAAAAGAATACTTTCACAGCGCATTTTTGGGTAGTTTATAACATGATATGGATGCAGTTTAATTATGCAAATTATAGTATTTTTATGAGAGATCTAAACATCAAATACCCTCTTTTTAGCTCTCTTTGTACCAAATGTCATTATAATTAATTGTTAAAAAAAGCCGCCATAGATACCTAGCAATCTTCCTTCTGATTGACCCATTTCTGAAAGCCTATCAGCATATGTAGTTTGAACAAGAAGTTCAAATCCATTCAAGTTCTCTAATGCATTTCATGCTTTCTCAGCATGCTCAAATTCAATCAATGCAACCAGACTATTTCTGGCTTCATGCTAATAAAGGAAAAAAAAACATAATGATTGCAACAACACAACTAGAATTGACCAGTTCTCTGATCATCCAACTGATTAAAATGTCAATCTATGCTGTATATATCCAAAAGGCATCCTTAGTTAATACCCTTAAACATAAATACATCTCTTCAAAATTGTGTAATAAGTTCAAATTTAAAAACATAAAAGACAAAAATCATTTAAAAGAGGAAATAAAACAATAATACGTGAATAGAGGGAGCAATTTAAATTCATAGTAATTTTAATTACTAAAAGAAGGCATAAAATCACAGTATTCTCTTGGAAGTTCTTCATTCAAATCCTTGAGAAATCATTGTAGTAACTATTCATATACACATTAAGTCAAAATCAAAGGACATCTTGTTTCAACTCGCAACCATATTATTAAGGGTAAAGGGGTAAAAATAAGTTATTGCGAAAGAGCACTAGTCACACGGATATTATCGGGGGGCCATTTTGAACTCAGAAATTTCAAAATGAGGCAAGTTCAACCCATTAAACAAATCAATTTTGACTGTTAAATTTGACTGAGATGCACACCTGTCAGGCCACTCACCATCCTACATCAACAATCCTCTCTGACCTGTCTTTTCCTTTTCCCTTTCTTCCCCTCTCTTCCTTTTCCTGGTTCACCATCCTGATAAATTTACACCTTAATCATTATCATTACACTTGGCAGTAGTTCAAAAAATGATTGTGTTTCTAATGCAGGATGGAAGCATTTCATTGGGGCCTTGGGGTAACTGCAGGACCTTTTAGTTTTAAGGTGGTAAAGTGGATAGAAGTGATAACTATTTACTACGGACAATGTATTATTGGCATGCTATTAAGGATGCTAATGGAAACCGGTGTGAAAAGATTGGTGATAAACCTGAAGGTCGTAACCAAGAAATAATGAGTCTTGCATTTATTTATTTTTATAATTTATAGGGGACAAACCATTGAAAAATCTTAATTACATTTATCTATGTCCTATATAGGATGAAAAATCAAATGAGTTAACCATATATATATATATCATGTTACATACTCATCTTGTTCATTTATAATCGAAGTTGGCTATTTTTTTTGGTATTCTTTTTGTGAGTTAACGACTTCCATTCTGTGCTGCGACTGGGATCATATGTAGATTAAGGTTGCTGGACCTTCTGAGTTCGTGACATCCATAGCTGGAACATATGGACAACATAAATATCCTGATCCCTTTGTCACATCATTAACAGTCAAGACGAATTTGACCACACATGGACCTTTTGCGACTGCTAGCGGTACTTCTTTCACCGCACCAATACAAAATTCTCTCATGATTGGATTCCATGGAAGATCAGGAGGTTATATTGATGCAATTGGCATCTTTGTGAAGCCAGGACCGACCGTCTAATTTCTGATATGTTATTATTATGAGAAATAATTATGGTCTATGTAAAATTAGTGTGAATCCGATAAGGCTCATCCTCACCAATAAGGCATTGATTATGTTATGCTTAAATGCTATAATACGTGGGTGTGTATGTGTATTATGTACCTCTATCTTTACCTTGTTGAATAATTGTACCACTTAGTGGAATTATGAAAAAAGCTTGTATACTAATTTATCGCATTGTTATTATATTGTTTGATCTTGTAGCTTCAATTTGACACTCTTTAATTAGTTCTCAATACAACGGTTAAGCCTTATCTAGTTTATCACTCCCTTCATTTTCGACTGAAATGCAGAATTAAACAGAGGGAGAGATTCTTACAATTGGCATTTTGGAGTAAGGAGATTGTCTAGATCCACATTCCCCCATTATTTCCTTGATTTAATTGGTAGTTTGCAAGCTGATGATGAAAGAAAGCTTGATTCCAGTGAGAGAGGGTTCAGTAAAAAGTTACTACTACATAAGAATTAATATTTGACAGTTATTTATACCTATATTTGAGGTTTTAGAATCGTGAAATATTAAGCTGTTAAATATTAATATTTGACGGCTATGAAGCTGCCAAATATTTGGAGAGTATTTGATGATTCTTGATAGTAATTGTGAAATATTTCGAAAATATTTGACCGTTCTTTTTAATAACCGTCAAATATTTCATGGTTGCTCTCAATAATTGTCAAATAAAATTATATTATGTTATTATATATAGTTCTTTTCTATTATTTTTAATTTATTTTTCACTCTTAATATTAAAAATTATGATACACAATATAATCCTTGAATGATAGCAAGAGAATAACATTAAATAAAAACTTATATTGATAGAATTCACCCTTCAATACATTATAGATAAGCACCATGCAATTCCAAAGAAATTCTATCAATAATAATTTCCATTATCTATGAAAACATTGGCACAATATTCTTGAGTGCCTTGTTGTAAATATCTATAGAAATGGACAACTACTTCCAGTATTCCCTTCCGGAAAACAACAAAATTGTTCTAAATTAGTAGCAACTATCACTATTTTGAAAAAATCACCGCGTAAAGTTCTTTATTGGATTTAATAAAAGGATAAAACAAATAGTAATGATTTTGGCCAAGGCATTTAGTTAAACTACTTCGGCCAAAGAATCTTGTCTAACCACACAATGCTCTTCTGCAGGAAAAATAAAAATAAAAATTATAACTATAACTAGTACCAAAACCAGCAACAAATGAAATTGCAAAACAAGCTCCTCTTTCTAATATACCAGATATTTTAAGAAAAAAATCCCCAGTAAACACTTTAACTTGGTTAAATATTGTAATCTTTAATTAGCAAGTAAAGAATATTGCTACTGAATAGTGGCCCATAACTAACTGCAAGCTGAATTACCTTTTTTTTTAGCTAAGAAATAAATTATAAAAGTGACAGCGAAGCCAACTTCTCAAGAAGGTTCTAAATTAGATGAACCTCTTAGAACAAATCAAATCATGAAGCCCGAACCAAGCAAGCCATTGCCAGCAAATTTTGTTGTTTCTTCAGAAAACCAATATCTACATGTAAGAATATAGTCCTTCTGGATATAGATTGAATTTAAGGTAAATGATACAATTTTTGGTGCTTTTTGGCACATTTATGTTCATTTAGTATATTTTGGTTCGCATTGAGGAAAAGGACAAGAGAGTCACACTTGATCAACAAGCACTATAAAAAATAGAACGTGCTATGCATCCTGATGATTCACAAAAGGTTAATTATTAATTAACAAAGAACTATATTCACATACAAGCTATTAAGAGTCTTTTTATGGGGTCTATTTGACGTGATAAATCCTGGCTCTCATTTTATTTTCAAGAGCAATGACAATAACCTTTCTAGATGGTTAAAAAATGGAAAAAAGTTTTGAAGTTCTATTTTTCATAATTTCAAAGCTTTGCTTCCATATGTTTTTTCAGTTCTTTTAGGCAACAGATATGCGAGAGAGAGAGAGAGAGAGAGAGAGAGAGAGAGAGAGAGAGAGAGAGAGAGAGGTTACATTGAAGTTCATGTAGGAAGCATGCATCGCCAGCCATTGAGCATCTATCATCCAAAAACTAAACAATGTAAAACATTGAATGCTTTCTTTATCTTCTGCAGCAACAAGTATTGATGCCATTTATAAATATTTGCTTGGTTATTGTGGAAACAAGTTAGCTAAAAATTCGGGTTTCGAAGCACGAGTGAGAGTTCAAAGTTGCGGTAGGAAAGGTTAAATAAGAGTTTTTAATTTTTTTTATAAATAATATTTGACTGTTATGAAATTAAAACAGTCAAATATAATGTTCAATTACTTGACGGTTCGGTCTTCATAAAGAACCATCCATTATTTTTTTAATTTAAAAATAAAAAAGAACGACATTATTAGATAAATAATTTACTTAACCATTAAATATTTGTAAAAATCACTTGACGATTACTACAATAACCGTCGAGTAAAGGTTTTTCACAATCCCGCCTCATTATATTTCACAATAACAATCAAGTATCAAATTTGCAGTAGTGATGAGTGGAACCCAAGTACAGATTAAGATTTGGATGGGTGAAATTTAGTGTTGAATAATGCAATTGCTTGTTGAAGTTTGAATTTTTTGGAGCATATTTTCAAAAATGGAGGTTGCTACTTCAGATTCATGCTTCCCAATTTCATGATAAAAACATACAATAATGCTTAATTTAATGCTATAGTTATATGTATAAGTGCCATTTGGTGGCATGTTGATGGGTGCATGATGAAGCTGAAAATCTGGATGTAGAAAGCTGAAAATTCCCTTACCATTTTGGTGATTATTTGTGTATTAAAAGTTATAATTAATCAACAAGATGCTCCAATAGGATGTCTGCGTTAAGTGGAAGGATAAAACCAAGTATCATTCTCTCTCTTGTTTCAGCCAATGCAACTTGGACCGGAAAGAATTAAGTCTTGTTGAATAAGCTTTTCAGTGTGCCCAAGAGATGATTTTATAAATCTAGAAAAATTCCAGACTTAAGAGTGAAGATGTCCAAAATTTTAAAAGATTAGGTGCTTAAATGAGATATAATTGAGTTGTTTAAGCACTATATAAATTGATGAGGGTGGATGTTTAGTAAATGCAAATTTGTATGACTTGATAGAGCAAAATAGCCACTGTTTTAAGGTGTTATAATATGAGATAACTGTCCTGAGTTAATGAATTACATACACAAGTGTTTATTATTGGATCCTTTAAAGTAATTTGGCAATAAGAGGATTAAATTTTGTAAGCTTTTCACTCGGGCCTGTTTTGGATAGAAGAGTTTTAACCAGAGGGAGTTAATTTTGGGTGAATTTTATAAGCTTTTCTCTTATGCCCTGTGTTTGAACAGCAGGGATTTAGCTCGAGGGAGTTTATTTAGGATGAATTTAAAAGAACTTAAATTGAGGTTAGGGGATTAGCAAGTTAGAGTTAAAGATAAATAAACAAGTTTAAAGAATCAAATAGAAAAAGGAGAGTTGGGAACATGGGTAGAGATTAATTATGAACTGGTTATGTTCCAAAGTTTAAGTATTAATCTGCTCTACATGAATAATCAATAAGATTTGGAAATTACTACCAGACAAAGGAGGAACCAAAAGCAAAGAAGTTCAAGCAAGAGGAGGCAAATTGAAAGAAAGAGATAAAGATAGCGAAACTATCAACTCTTGTATGGTTTGTGCTTATTTGCTTGCATTTTTATTTTTGATGCATACCATAAAAAGGCCTTTTGAACTTTTAACATCCGCGCTTGAGTCTGTGCAATGACCATGTGTATTTGTTTAAAAGGTGTTCTTGGTTTTTTACATGCTAAGTTAAATTACATTTACGCATTATCTATTGAGTTGATGTTTTGCTATTGAGATTCCCCTAATCTCAATCCTTTTCTCCCATGTACCAATAATAGGAACAACTACTTTTGCTGGAAGAGCAAGCTTAATGGAGGAAGCTTGAAGGTGGCAGAAGCTCTTGAGAAGTTTATTTTGATTTTGCTAATGTTGATTATACAATGTGATTGCTGTTTATATTTGTTTGAGTCATTGTGAGTCAATTTATGTAATTGCATGTATTTAAACTCTATAAGGAAGAGAAAGAGGGCTAAATAAAGCATTGAACCACTACTTTTGGGGTTAAATTGAATTAATTATGAATTTTTTATGTTTCACGATTTTAAAGATGTGTTTGAATTATCTTTTAAAAGATAGTTTTTAAGAGAAAAGTAATAAAAGTGATTTTAAAGAATATATTTTGCGATAAATATGATTTTGATACAATATGAGAGTGATTGGATGATTGTCCTTAGAATCACTTTTTTGTTCTCAAATTACTACAGAGACATAAATTAAATTGATAATTACATAAAGGACAAATTTTGATTTATATTTTTGGTTAAAGTAATCAATAATATATAAAAATTTGTAAGATCAATTTATTATTTATTTATAAAATATATTATTAAACGTAGGGATAATTTTAGAAAAAGACCTTTAAAATTGTAAAAGAATAAATCAGGGTTTTGAATTTCCATAATTCTAAATCAGGACGCTGGAGCAAATAGTAATTTCAAAATATTAGTGAAAAGATGATATTGCCCTTGAAGCATTTTACTAAAAAAATGAGGAAGAAAGACATGCGAGAAAGAAACAGGAAGGTTGAAATTTGGAATCCAATCACTCCCACTCACTCCCCCACTACTTCCTCTGAAAATCGATCGTGTGGATGGCGCTAACTCTATGAATCTTAACATGCTCCTTATTCTCTTATATTCACAATTTATTCCATCCCTCTTCGCTCCAATTCCATAAAGAGACAATGAGAGGAGGAGGTGGAGCATGGGTACGGGAACAATGATGAGAGTGAGTGAGAATGAGGATGAGAGGAGGAGGAGGACAGACAAAACACATACTGATGGACAAAGAAAGAAAGAAAAAATTCTCAAAGTGAGAGGAGGAGGAAGACAAGAACATACTAGTTTTTTATGTTGACGATGAACTTTCATTCGAATGAAAAAATAGTTCATTTAGATTAATGGTATAAAATACAACATGATACTGTCCAATGAATTTTTCATTCAAATGAAAAAAAAATGGTTCATTTGAATGAATAGTGAAAAATACAATGTGATATCCTCTAACTCCATTCGAATGTGTTGAAGATGAATTTTTCATTCAAATAAAAAAGTGGTTCATTTGAATGAATAGTAAAAAATACAACATAAAATACTCTGACCTCATTCGAATGTGTTGAAGATGAATTTTTTGTTTGAATGAAAAAAATAGTTCATTCAAATGAATAGTGAAAAAATTGTCTAAATAATGAATAGTGAAAAAATCGTCTAAATGTGTTGAAGATGATTTTTTCATTCAAAAAAAAAATGTTCATTCAAATGAATAATGAACATACAAGGTAATATCCTCTAACCCCATTCGAAATGTGTTGAAGATGATTGTTTAATTTGCATGAAAAAATGGTTCATTCAAATGAATAGTAAAAAAAATGATATCCTCTAACCTCGTTCGAATGTGTTGAAGATGAATTTTTTATTCAAATGAGAAAATGGTTCATTCGAATGAACAATGAAAAATTTGTATGAATGTCTTGAAGATGATTTTTTCATTCAAATGAAAAAATGGTTCATTCGAATGAATAGTGAAAAAAAACTTGATATTCTTTAACCTCGTTCGAATGTGTTGAAGATAAATATTTCATTCAAATGGAAAAAAATGGTTTATTCGAATGAATAGTGAAAAAATCGTCTAAATGTGTTGAAGATGATTTTTTATTTGAATGAGTGGTAAAAAATATAACGTGATATCCTCTGACCTCATTCAAATGTGTGAAGATGAATTTTTCATCCAAATGAAAAAAAGGTTCCTTTGAATGAATATTGAAAAACAATGTGATAGCCTCTTACCTCGTTCGAATGTGTTGAAGATGAATTTTTCATTTGAACGAAAAAAATGGTTTATTCGAATGAATAGTGAAAAAATCCTCTGAATGGTTGAAGTGATTTTTGCATTCGAATGAAAAAATAGTTCATTCAAATGAATAGTGAAAAATATTGATATTTATGTTTTGATGATAACAAATGTGTTTTGTGTTTTGCAAGATTTAAAATTTAGAAAATGCTTTTAAACAAAAGGATTCTCGAGCATGATTTTGAGTACTCAAGTACTGGTGCTTAAAATGAAGTTTTATACACAACACTTTTGAAAACACTTAAGTATGAAGAAATGTATTTTAATACTTGAGTATTGATAATGAATATTTGAGTAATGACTTCAAAATCCTATTTTAAGACTCAACACTTTCAAGAACACTCGAGTATGGAAAAGAGTATTTATTACAATACTTGAGTATGAGGATTGGTACTCAAGTATTGAGCCAAAAAGAAAAATACTCTCAAGTGTACTTGAGTATGAATGCAAGTGTTAGCTTTTAGAAATTTGACAACACTCGAGCATTGGTGGTAATACTCTAGTATCGAAGGGTTTCATGGAGTACTCCCAAGCATTCTTGAGTATGAATAGAAGTAGTGTTTAGAAAAGCCCACAACACTCGAGTACTGTGGTTAGTACTCAAGTATGGAAGGATTTTTGAAATACTTTCAGCAACACTTGAGTATAAATAAAAGTATTTATTTTTCTAAAACCAACAACACTCAAGTATGGAGTGTAATACTTGAGTATCGAGGTCCATTTGCAACACTTTCAAAAGTACTCAAGTATGGTTAAAAGTTGATACCTAAAGACTTCAATGATACTCAAGTATTGACTATGGCACTTGAGTATTGAGTAACACTCTCAGATATACTTGAGCACCACTAGAAGTAAAATTCATTTCTTTCTAACACTTCCAATAAAAGTATTATCAAAAGTGTTATGAACATTTGAGTAATCATTTTTGTACTTGAGTGTTGGACTCAATACATTGATTATTATTGAGATAATTTTCAGAGAACACTCAAGTATTATAAAACATACTCAAGCACCCACTTTATCTGACCATATCACAGTGTGTTAAAATCCTTGACTTTATTCAAAATCTTTCATTTTCCATGCTTAATTGTTTTAAATCTCTTCTACTATTATAAATGCTTGTTCTTCATACTTAGCAATAGGGCATGGGTTTTCTAATAGCTTCTTCAATGTGTGTTCAACAAACAAAATCCCAAGCAACGACCATACTGTGTGTTAGAGACATTTAATGTACAATGTTGAAAATGAAGCTGAGTGTAATGGAAATGAAGCTCTTTCTAATGGACATTTATTGCTATCCAACTATTAATATAAGAGCATTCAAGATGGAAGAGGAAATAACAACTACCTACGAACATGCATATATTATAAGCTCAACTACTTCCTCTATTATACTCTCTTTCGGGCATTAATACTTCAATGTTTAGCATTCAATTCTTCTGATGGAATTTATATTGTCCAAAATCATTGTTTCAGAGAGAAACCCAAGATTGGGGAATCAAGAGAAGCTTGTTGTGTTTAAATAGATAAAAGGGGAGTGTGATCCTCTGTTTTATTGAGTTTGTGAGGGGGAGTGTGACTTTTCATTGTAAGGGCTTGAAGAGCTTGGAATATTGTTGATAGTGGATTTGAAAATCTCATAGGTGCTATGAGAACTAGATGTAGGTCAAAAAGATCAAACCAGGATAAACCACTGTGTCAACTTTCTTCTCTCAACTCTTTCAGTGACCAGCTTTCAAAAACTAATTATTTCTTTAACAAGTGAAAATTTTTAAAAGTTACCAATTCACCCCCATCTTGGTCAAATCCTACTCTAACAAAAAATACCACGTGATATCCTTTGATCTCATTCGAATGTGTTGAAGATGAATTTTTCATTCGAATGAATAGTTGAAATTTTATTGTCATCTCAAGCTATTATTCAAATCAGTGGAAGAGAAGTTTTTCATTAAAATGAAAAAAGTTATTCATTCGAATGAATAATTTGGTTAATCTATCTAGTTTGTGTCATTTCCTATGCTGAATTTGTCAATACGTAATGCATAGTTGTTAACGTTGAGTGTTATCTCGAAAGATTATTCGAATGAGTTAAAGATATGTTTTTCATTCAAATGAAAAAAGTGATTCATTAAAATGAATATTTTGGCTAATTTGTCTGGTTTGTCGTCATTCCCTATGATGAATTTTCCAATACCTAATGCATAATTGTTAACATCAATTATCATCCCAGGAGATTATTCGAATGAGTTAAAGATAAGTTTTTTATTCGAATGATTCATTTCCTATGATTCATTTGAACAAATCATTTGGTTAATCTATCTGGTTTGTTATCATTGCCTATGCTAAATTTGTCAATACCTAATGCATAATTGTTATCGTTGATTGTTATCTCGAGAGATTATTTGATTGAGTTAAAGATAATGAATCACTTTTCTCATTCAAAAGAAAAACTTATCCTTAACGCATTCGAATAATCTCTCGAGATAACAAATTATTTTGAAATACTCACCAACTTTTTTCAACACTTCATTCGAATGACCCCTGTTAACCATTTAAATGAATTTCTCATCTTTAGCTTATTCAAATATAGACTCGAGATAATATCTACACTTTTTCATAATTCATTTGAATGAGCACTAAGCTTCATTCGAATGAACATGTTATTTTCAAATACTCTCCAACTTTTTTCAACACTTCATTCAAATGAGTCATGTTAACCATTCGAATGAATTTCTCATCTTCTGCTTATTCGAATATCGATTCAAGATAACAGTTACACTTTTTCATAATTCATTCAAATGAATATGTTATTTTCAAATACTCTCCAGCTTTTTTCAACACTTCATTCAAATGAGTCATGTAAACCATTCAAATGAATTTCTCATCTTCAGCTTATCCGAATATGGACTCAAGATAACAGCTACACTTTTTCATAATTCATTCAAATGAACATGTTATTTTCAAATACTCTCCAGCTTTTTTCAACACTTCATTCAAATGAGTCATGTTACCAATTCGAATAAATTTCTCATCTTCAGCTTCTCTGAATATGGACTCGAGATAACAGCTGCACTTTTTCATAATTCATTCGAATGAACATGTTATTTTCAAATACTATCTAGCTTTCTTCAACACTTCATTCAAATGAACCATGTTACGCATTTGAATGAAATTCTCATCTTCAGCTTATCCGAATATGGACTCGAGATAACAGCAGCACTTTTTCATAATTCATTCGAATGAACATGTTATTTTCAAATACTCTACAGCTTTTTTCAACACTTCATTCAAATGAGTCATGTTACCAATTCGAATGAAATTCTCATCTTCAGCTTATCTGAATATGGACTCGAGTTAACAGCTACACTTTTTCATAATTCATTTGAATGAACATGTTATTTTCAAATACTCTACAGCTTTTTTCAACACTTCATTCAAATTAGCCATGTTACCCATTCGAATAAAATTCTTACCTTCAGCTTATCCAAATATGGACTTGAGATATCAGCTACACTTTTTCATAATTCATTCAAATGAGCACTAAGCTTCATTCGAATGAACATATTGTTTTCAACGTATTGGAATGAATTCTTAATATATCAACTTTGGATTTCATAATTCATTTGAATATGTGTTCTTTCTCATTTGAATGAATAACTTATTTTCACCACATTTTGAATGCATTCTGCAATATGACATTTAGGTTATTTCGAATGAGGCTTTTAGCTTATTTGGATGAATATCTTCCATGTTATCATCATACATTAGCTTTTGAATTAGCTTTAACATGTACACAAATAACATTGGAAGTTGGAGGGAAACTTTGCTTTAACGTGCCTAAACCAAAAAATGAGTTCTCAAATGAAGTTGCAATAACAATGAGTCATTACACACTGCCATCTTAACCCTTAAGGCTTATCTTATTACGCAATTGTTACAATCTTCGTATATGGGACATTTAAGTTGTAATTTCCAACAAATAATGTATCATATGGAGGGGAATGCAATTATGTAAAGAAGCTTATCTACATTTGAAGCTAATGACAAACCCTTCCTCTTCCACATTAAACACCAAAAGTAAAACTCTAAAGACAATTAGGGCTTTCACAAATATGGACACACAAAAGCAAAAAATATGAAGCTAACAACAAACCCTTCCTCTTCCACATTGAGTTCATAGTCCATGAGAGAGAGAGAGAGAGAATGAATAGTGGCAGCGTACAACGAGAGAGAACCGAGAGAGAGAGAGAGAGGAAGAAAAAATACCTGTTCACTCCAAACCTACAACACCACCTCCTCCATTGCACTTGATGCCAAGAGAGTAGTAACGGAATTGGACCGAAGATGGATAGGAGAAACTATGACTAAAAATGAGTGGCACATCAATAAGATTGAGAGAAAGATTTAGAAGACAATTAGGGGGGAGATTGGGAGCGAACTAGTTGAAGAAATAGGGGAGCAAGTGGGAGAGACATGGTATGATTAATGCGGGAGAGAGTGGAAGCATGGTCGAAGAAATGACAACCTTTCATCCTCCACTTTCAGTTCACACTCGCATACTCTTCCTCACATTTTTTTTAAAAATAAAGGTAAGATAGTCTTTTTCCTAAGATTTCGAAATCCTTATTTGATCCAACTTCTTAATTTGGAAATTATAGAAATTCAAAATCCTAAATTGTCCTTTTACAATTTCAATAAGCTTTTTTTTTGGGATTTTCCCTTAAATGTATTTTTGGGGAAAAAAAAGGAAAAATTCACATCAAAGGGGGAGGGAAGAGCCGTTCACTCTTAAGAGTTTCAAGGGTATTTTTGTCATTGCGCATACTGATCTGGTCATTCATATGCTAACAGCCTAAAAAACAAAAACAATGTTTTGAAAAATGGATTTGGATTTTTTTTTTGGGACAAAATTTGGACAGCTTATTTAAAAAGATGCATAACCATGGATTTGTATGGAAAAATGGATTTTCCCCTTCTTGCCAAACACACTCCAAATGTGGATTGGTTAATACATTGATTTTTATGGTACCTAGTACATTGTTTTTGTCTTGGCCCTACCTTCTGCATTATGGAAAGTTGGAACACATGTATTTTTGTCTGAAGTGCAGTGGGCATGTACACATAGCCCTAAATACACATTTGGGGTCCCTAGCAAAGAAACAACCATACACGTAGCCCTAAATACAGCGTGTTAAGTGATTAAACAATGTACCCACAAAATTATTAGTGAAAATGACACTCAGGTCCCGTACAAGAGATTTTACGATTAAACAGTCCCACAAAATCGTATAATTATCATCAAGTCCCGTGGGACTTCATTGTAATAAATTCTATAGGTTCAATTACTCTTCTACCCTTAATGTTTTTTATTTTTTCTCTTCCCATTATAAACTTACTTGATGCCTACTTTTCCTTTTCCTTCCTCTGGCGGTGAAAAATTGTCTCTCTCTCTCTCTCTGTCCCCTTGGTTTGCTTCCTCTACGGCGACATTCACTCTATCTCTCTCAGCCCCCTTCTCCTCGCGTGATTTACTGAAGAAGCTATGCTTAACAACGTATTCACCACCACACCAATTGTCGAAACCGTAAGTGAGGATTGCGTTTCTAACTAGAAAAAGAACAAGAATCTCTTATACGAGGAAAAACACGAGCTTTTCTAACCAAAATTTTCAGAAGTTCGATGGGCAAATGGGTATTGATTATTTAGAGCATTTTCCACCATTATTTCCATATGCCTTTCACTTCCGTTCCAATATCTTTAATATGTGTGTGTGAGATATTGCCTTAGATCAGCCACCAGCGCCATGTTAGTCTCTTCCAAAACTGTTTCATGATTCTCTCTTCGTACACTTTCCATTTTCTACAACAATACCCTTTTTTTCTTTGTCCATTGATGCAAAAGACAGGTTGCTTCTTTTCTCTCATTATTAATTTTTTTTTCTTATCATATAAATAGATGTATATATATCTATCTTGTTTTTAAAGTTTTCTTCTTATTTCTTTTTCTTGCTTTTTTGGAAAGTAGTAAGCATATGTTTCAATTCATGTGTGCGTGTGATTTAACAATAATTTTATAGAAATATTTAAAACCAATCAATAAGAGAATTTCAACAATATCCTTTGGCAGTTCATGCTTACCCAACAGAGTTGTATTGTTGTATCCAAACAAAATTTATGGTATGGTATGTGAAAAAAAAAACTTCATAGCTAGATTTACATTTGATTCTAAATCTTATTAAACATCTAGATGAAACAATTCACATCTAACTATTCTCTTATATACGTATAGATTAACAACAATTTTATGCAACAAATTAAATCCCTTTGGACTGCTTTCTGTTTAAAAAATAATAATGTAATGTTAAGGGGTTTAGGCTGTGACATGGTGGTGGGATGATAGGGAATGTTGTGGGAATGCATGAGCATATATTATGTAATGTATTTGAACAAGTATATGCGTCCATTACTCATAATTTAGATTTTGGGGCTCAATCCCTATAACAATTTTTTTGAGATTTAGAAATTATGAAATAATAATTCTGATATAAATATTATAAAGCAAGGAGGCTCAATCCCTGTAACAATTGTTTTTTGGACTATTCTAGATTTGAAGTGCATATTCTACATTTTATATCCTTTTTTGTTAATGTTGATGCATTCCTTGTGAATTATCGGTAATGTTGGGCAAAATGTGTCATTTTTGCTACATTGACTCCATTGATGGGCTTTGGTATTGTGTCCTTTCTGTTTTTTGCTGCTTGAGTCCATTGTGTCCTTTATGAAACAAATTAAATCCCTTTGGAGTGCTTTTCATTAAAAAAATTATGTAACGTTGAGAGATTTATGTTGTGACATGGTGGTGGGATGATAGGGAATATTGTGCGAATGCATGGGTAGGCAAGATTTAGGCTGTGACATGTACAATTTGACACATGAGTTTATTGCACTTATTAATTTTTTTGTCTGTATGTGATGATTTTAAGATAGATAATTTCATTTCTAATTTCAATAACATTACAATTGCAGTAACTCTTATGGCATGCATCTTCTCACGTGGCTATAAATGTGGGATGGAACTGAGCAAGATGCTGAAGGTTACACCATGCCACACTATTTAGCGGATTATATCATCGAAATCAAATTTGGTTTGTTGTAGTGGCTTGTTAATCACCCTCAAAACATATATGCTGAGAAGATTATGTCATTGCTAGAGCAAAGTTGTGAAGGTGGAAGATGGAAATAAAACTTGAGTGTAATTTACATTTTTTATGTGATCTCCAGTGTTTGGAGGGTAGTATTCGTTAGGTACTTTTTGTAGTTGCCATATATAATTATTAGTATTCGAATACAGACTTGGTGTACTGTGTTGCTTTAGTGGGAACCCACACATATCATTGAGTATACATGTTTAGTTAACAAATATTGGCATATAAATTGTGATTATGTTGATAAGTGTTGAGATAATGTTTTGATGATGACAATTATGTTTTTGAACTTATGATAAAATTCAATGTTTTCACAAACACTTTAAGTGATTTTCGAGTTTTAGTGAAAGTGTTGAGAATACTCGAGTTTTAAGGGTCAATACTTGACTACCATTGTGTAAAATATGCTTTCAAAACTCAACACTCTCAAGAGAACTCAAGTTTTGGTGGAAGTGTTGTCAAAACTTGAGTTCTGAGGGTTAATACTCGAGTATCGAGTATTGAAACAAGTTTTAGAAATAGCTCAAATTTTAATGAAAGTGTTGACAACACTTAAGTATTGAGTGACAACACTAGAGTTTCGAGGACCAAAATATGTTTCAGAAAATCAATACTTTCAATGGAACTCAAGTTCTAGTAGAAGTGTTGTTGAAACTCAAGTTATGGCTTGCAAAACTCGAGTATCGAGCTCTGAAAACTCTTTGAACCACAACACTTCTTTGAAAACTTGAAGTAATAACAAAAGTTTAGATACAACTCGAGTTATGAGAAGCAAAACTCGAGTTTCGAAGTGAGAAAATCTTTTAAACTTCAGAACTTATTTAAAAACTTGAAGTTTCAGCAAAAGTGTTGCTAAAACTCGAGTCTTGTGAGACAAAACTCGAGTCTCGAGCCTAAAACTTGTCTTCAAACTGAATACTTCAAGTGAAACTCAATGAGTAATGAAAGTGATGATTTCAAATACTTAAAACTTGAAGTTTTAGAGTATAAAACTCGAGTATCAAAGAATTTGCAAAGTTTTAGTTAACAGAAACCTATGTAATCTCGAGTTTTGTTGTCTATAACTCAAGTATTGACAAAACTTTTGTCAGAACTCGATAAGCATTGAAAGTGTTATCTCAAATTAACTTACAAACACTCGAGTTTCTTTATAATCACTCGAGTAATGAGAAAACTTCCAAGCTTTATTCCCAAAACTCGAGTATTAACAAAAGTGTTCTGAATTCTTCACTGTTATTTCTTCAAACACTCGAGTTTTGTTGTTTATCACTCGAGTACTCTTTTACTCACAGTGATTCAGAGTGTCAGAGCTTTTTTTTATTCTCAAATCTTTCCTTCGTTATGCTTCATTTATTTGAATCTCATCTGCTCTCATAAATGCTCATTTATTTTAATGATTAACAGAGTATAGAATGTCTGATTGCCTCACCGGAAAAGGATTCAACGGACATAATCACAGAGATGACCATACCTCGTGTCAGAAGCATTTAATGCTAGAAGTTGAATGAAGAAGATGAAAGTAACGGAAACCTAAATGTTTCTAACGGACATTTAATACTTCCCAACTATAAAAGGAAAAGCATTCAAGTCCAGAAGACAGAGAACACAACTACTAGAATATTCATTTATTGTTCTTCATCTACCTCCTCTGTTTTCATTCTCACGATCATAAATACTTCAGTATTCATCATTTAATTCTCAGAAAGGAGAATATTCTTACTCAAACATTGATTCTGTGAGAGTTACTCAAGATTAGAGAATCTTGAGTGTAAGAGACACGAGCAAAAGTGTCAGTGGGTTGAATTGAGTTAGGAAGGGGGAGTCTTCCTTCATTACTGTTGTAATATTCATTTATTAGTGGATTTGAAAAGTTTAGAGGATTTTAAAGATTGGACGTAGGTCAAGTGGATTGAACCAGGATAAATCTCCGTGTTCATTATTCTCCTCTCTCTCTTTGTTTTATCTTCAAAGTTTGAGAAAAAAATTTATTTAGACCAATTCACCCCCCTCTTGGTCAAATCATATCCTAACAACAAGTACAAGTGAGTTAATTAACAACCACATGTGCTTGTGTTTACAACCCCATGTGGCCTTAGCCCACAAATAACATCAGGTTTATTACCAACAGTAAGTATTAACAACCATATAACCATATTGACAAGTCCAAGTATGAACATTAACAACTTCAACTGCGTTTTCTAACAACTCCATATGCATTGAAAACAACATTTATGAACAATCCCATCCGATATTAACAAGACCATGACAGAGTCATAACAACCCCATCTGAGTGCATTAATAACCCCATCTGAGTGCATCAACAATCACTTTATAATGATTAACAAGCTCAGCACAGAGTATTAACAACTCCATCTGAGTCCATTTACAACCCCATCTAAGTAAATTAACAACCTCATCTGAGTGCATTAACAACCCCATTTGAGTGCATTAACAACCACTTTACCATAATGATTAACAAGATCAGCACAACGTGTTAACAACTCCATCTGAGTGAAATAACAACACCATCTGAGTGCATCAACGACTACTTCATAATGATTAACAAGCTCAGCACAGGGTGTTAACAACTTCATCTAAGTGAATTAACAACCCCATCTAAGTGCATTAACAACCTCATCTGAGTTTATCAATGACCACTTCATAATGATTAACAAGCTCAGCACAGAGAATTAACAAGTTTATATGAATGCATTTACAACCTCATCTGAGTGTATTACCAACTCCATCTGAATGCATTAACAACCCCATTTGAGTGCATCAACCACTTGACTATAATGATTAACAAGATCAGCATAGAGTATTAACAACTCCATCTAAGTGAATTAACAAGTCCATCTGAATGGATTAACAACCCCATCTAAGTGCATCGATGAACATTTCACCATAATGATGAACAATATCAACATAGAGTATTAACAACTCCATCTGAGTGAATTAACAACCCAATCTAAGTGCATTAACAACTCTATCTGAATGGATTGACAACCCCATCTAAGTGAACCGACAACTATTTCACCATAATGATTAACAAGATCAGCATTGAGAATTAACAACTCCATTTAAGTGAATTAACAACTCAATTTGAGTGAATTAGCAACCCCTTTGGCCATTACCATATCAGTGATAATATGTGCTAGTACATTGACAAGTTCAGTATCTTTATGCCACCAAGAGGTTTAGTATCAACAATACCAATCGACATAAATCAATCATACAAAAGCTTTAATTAATCAAAAGCTCCATTCCGAATAATAATTATAAGATAACAAATAAATTTGTAATATCAAAATATATTCATGTATAAACAATATCAGTACATCCACTAACAAGCTCAGGTGAATGTACTAACAAGTACAAGTGCCTTATATAACAAGTCCTAGTGAGTACATTAATACGTTCAGTTGTATATACTGACAATAGATTATACACAAATTTTCCAATAGTAAGAAATGCAGGTTGGATACAACAGTTGCACTATTATATCCAACCTTCATTACATATTCAAATGTATCTACAAGGTACTAACTACCTATTCACAGACCAGAAACAAAAATCTAATGGAGGTGCTAGCCATAATTACAGAAACAAAGTATACTCTTTACAAAGGTGCTAGCCATCATTTATTTCTACCTGCACAACATAATTGTTATTAATAAGTTCATCTCCAATATTAACAACTATCGGTGCTGCTATTAACAATACGTTTTGATTCAAACATCAGCATTCAAACCAGACAACTTTTACTTTGACCTTCATAGTCACTTTCCACTTTTCACATGTACACATAACAATAAAAACCCATCAACAATGCACAAATCCAAAACCCTTCATAAATACCATTAAACATACAAATCCAATAAAATTTTCGCATCAGACATAAAGTTGTTGTTAACAAGTTTACTTTAAGAATTAACTACTATCACTGCTACTATTAACAATGCATTTTCTACTTTACACAACACGTTGTACCCACATGCATTTTTTTACCTTAATCTTCATTCCTATGCATAGGAATTGTAGAAAAAGAGCTGATATGACCGAAAAACAGAGCGTTCATATCCCAGAAATAAAGAATTAATTTATACCTAAAAGTAAAGTAGTTATCCCTTATAATATTTTCAATCATCAAACTCACATTTAAATCTCAATATTTCCACAAAATCAAGAATCATCCAACTTTCAAGTCAAAAGAATAATAAAGAAGAGGATAGCACGGTGCAGATTTCCACAGAGAATGTAGAAGCTGAGAAGACCTGTTATTATTCCTTCTATTATTTTATTATCAATATTGTTATAGCAACGTTGGGTGAACAAACAAAGGTTCAAACCAGATTTTATTCACACCTGTTTATTTCTTCACCTCCTACTACTGTTGCTGCTTCATTTTAGCACTTCTTCATTCTCCCCCAAACATTATCTACCTCATGAGACGATAACCTGGAATGTAGTGATAAGACGATGCGAGGCTGGAATGCACTGACAAAAGGGTTGGGTTGGAGTTGATCAGACGTACATGAGTGAAAGGGAGAGAGACAGAGGCAAAGACAAGGCAATCGTAGGCAGCAAAGTCTGGGCAGCAAATAAGTGTATAATGGGAAGAAAAAATGAAAAACATTAAAGGCATAAGGGTAATTGAACTTATTGAATTTACTACAATGAAATCCCGTGGGACTTTACGATAAATATGCAATTTTGTGGGACTGTTTAATCATAAAATCCTTTACACGTGACCTGAGTGTCATTTTCCCAAATTATTAAAGGAACAACAGGACAACAACCCTAAATTTGACATAATTAAAGATTAATAGTTAATACACATTTCCCATGAATCGAGGGTAATCATTATATTTTAATTGAAATAATTAAGTAATTAATTAATTCCTTGATGTGCTTGAATTATGCCAGATCACATTAATTAATTAATCCATCCTCAATGTTCTTGCATTATAGAGAGATCAATAGTGGACCTCTAGATACATCAAGGACATTGACACAATAGCCAATAGGACAACACATTGATACTGAGAATATCGTATGTTAGGAAATAACTTTTTAAAAATGATTATATACAATTCAAGATAAATATATGAAAGAAATTTTATCTTGATTTACGTGAAAATGTTTCTAGAAGCTGTTCCCAAACAAACTTTAACATAAACAAAATTAAAGAAATTAATTAATTATGGTCCTTGATCAAAATGGTCTTTATGAACCTACAGACAAAATAATATAATGAATATCTATATTTTTTAAAAAAAAAATCGACAACTGTTTAATATGCTTGCAGAAACAAATGAATTAAGCCGTCTGTGGGTGATGACTGATGACAACTAGCTGTCTACAGGCCGTCCTCATCTCGTGCTAACTGTGGGCGTCGACAAATTATGACAACGACGAGCTACCTACTCCTCTGACCCTCCTTCTCGAAATATATATAAAAAAAAAAGAGGATTTTATTTGATCTAATTTTAAACATGTCATTATATTTTTTTAAGTAAATATATAATTTTATCATTCATTTCATATCACTAATTTTATTCTAAAATTCAACAATTTTTTATATTCATATTTAATATACATTATATTCAATATTTTTTATATTTATATTTAATATACATTATACCAATTAGAATAAAATTAACAAAATAATAAATAAAAGATCAAGTTATATTCATATTAAAATTTAATACAATGATTTATAAATAAAAAAAATCTTTACCTCTGAAAAAACATGTATGTAGTTTTCTTTTTATTTAATACTTGGAACTAATTTTAACTACTTTATTAAATAGTACAATTCGGGAATTATAAATTGGGACGGGGGAATATATCATACAGAATTAAAAAATCATATTTAACACGTTTCTCATGAATAAATGAATGACCATGATTATTTTTCAATTGGCTTAATAATTAATTCATCTCCCACATCCACTTCTTATCTCTCTGTAAATTGGCCACATAGAGGATGCCGATGCCCTCCAGCATTAGCCAGCCTTATGTTTCGTTTGGTACGCTAGAACTAAAGCTAGAGAATTAGAAGTGGAAGTGAAATCCACATAATGGGTTATTTGGTATGCTGGAAGCTACTTCTATGGAAGTGACACTTCCATCAAAATGGGTTCCGTAACTTACCCCATGGAACTGGTCTCATTTTCATAGAAGTGAGATTTTCTTCCTATTATACCCTTCAAAGTTTTAAGACTCAGTTCCAGTTCCAATTTCATTTTTACTTCCACTTCCGCTTCCAACAAAAACACTTCCATGTACCAAACGGGGTTAGAGATTCATATCAATATCCAACAAATTCAACTAATATAACCAAATGGTGCGGACACAAATTTATCAACAATTAGTTTTATTTATAAATTATTCATATATTCCTATTTATAAGTCACTTTCAGTATATTTTATATAAAAAAGAAAATGTTAAGTCTTATTAACTCTGTATTAAGATTTAATAACTTTTTAACTTTATCCTTTTTTAATATTCACTGTAATATATGAGAGTAAAGTAAAAAACAATAAATAAATGAATAAAATTGTACATTCATATAAAAAGTTTAATGAGGTTTTCCTTACGAGGGAAGGAAATGTTGTTTTTGAATTGGGTTTTAAAAAAAATAGAGAAGTGCCTTAAAAGTTTCTAATTATTTTTTCTTACTTTTCTATCTTACACAATATCTTTGTTAAGATTTTATAATATCACTTCTTCAATTTTTTGAATTTAATTCACAAAAATTTTCCCTCCCCTCTCTTCCCATCCATCCCAATCCCTCATACCAAACAATAATTTATTTGTTATTATGTAAACTTCATTATCATACATTATAATATGAGAAATACTTACATACTCCTAAAATATCACGTCATCCACACTCTACCCAATGAAAATATTTCAAATATTCCCTATTATAAATCTCATAATTTCTCTCGATTATTTCTCTTATTCTATAACACATTATAATATATATTTATGATAAAAAAGATAGTAATTAGGAAAAATTTATGGGATATGAAATCCACAATAAAGGATACTTGAAACATTTTCATTGGATAAAATATAGATGACATGACACTTTAAGAGTATATAAGTATTTCTCTTATAATATACTCATACACTCGTCGAATCCTTTTTATAAAATCTCAAAGTGTGAATATGTCTTACCCTTTTAATAAGATCTTATTTGAGGTTGTATCAACATTAAATGCATTTTTATTTGTTTTACCTCTAATTAATTTTGTTCTCTCTTTTAACTACCCGTGATACATATGGAAAAAGTTAATTTCACCTACTCATTACTTTCAACTAAATTTAACAAATTTTTTAAACACCATAATTATGTTAAATAGATGCTATAAAAGGAACAGTTGGGAATATATTAAACGGAATTAAAATTGAAAAATTATTAAAGTTTAATGTAGAGTTATTGTGATTTATAATTTTCTTAATTTTAATAAAATATATTGAAAGTAATTTATAAATAGAATCAGTGAATTCAAATAAGGACCATAACATACTAATATCAAAAGAAAATAATCGACCTTCATGATAGGCTAAGACAAAGAGGACAATGTGCTTATTTGGTTTAATGATTGAAATTACTTTTTTAACGTAATATATGAATTACTAAATAAATATATGAAAAGAGTTTTGTTTTAATTTATATAAACGTACTTTTATAACATCATACAAATAGAATCAATATAGTAATGACTCAAGATATAGTCGTGGATTTTTTTTCACACTTATTCTCATAAAAGAGATTAAATAAGAGAGCCACACAAAAAATTGAAAGACAACTGGACAAAAACCCTAAATTTTGACATGATATCCAGTTTTAGTAAAAAAAAAAAAACAAAGAGAGAAAGAAATGAATTAAGAAAGTGTGAACTTTCATCCGTACAACTAGCTGCCTCATGTCTAGAGTTGATAATACGGAAACTAAATCCGTCAACTTGTTGTGGGTTGGGTTGGTCAAAACCAAACCAATTTGAATGCGGGTCAACCCACCTAACCTTCGTGAGTTTGGCCGCCAACCCATTTTTTAAAATTAAAATTGATTTATAAAAAATATGTTGACAACTTTTAATCATAATATGAATGTAATTGATATTGAATGTTTATTTATTGTTTTCTTCGTTTATATTTAATTTGAATTCAATTTTATAAAGTGTATTATATATCTTTAAATTGTATTATTTAAAATTTAAATTAGATATTTCATTTTCAAGTTGTATTATATTTTTATAAATTAAATTTATGAAAAAAAAATATTTTATTTTAGGTATTGAGAAAATAAAAAAAATATTTCAAGTCCAAGTTGAAAAAATATTACAGCTAAAAAAAATTTTAAAAAAATCATATGTAACATCCTAAAATTTTATTTCTAAGATTATAATTAAAAAAATAATTATATTATACTAATTGAGAAGTTTTCTTGATATTATTTGAGTAATATAGATTTTCTCAAATATAATTTATTAAAAATAAATTATAACTTATGATAAAAACAAATAAAAAAGATAGAAAAAAGAAGAAAATAAAAGAGAGGAAAATGGGATGTTTTGTTGCATTTTTCTTTCTTTTGGTTCATGTTTTAGCCAAATCTTTACTAAAGAGAGTGAGAAGGTGTCAGATTACACGTTTTCCCTCTCTTTCCAACGCGTCTTCTTCCCTCTCTCCCGTTGGCGTCCGTCGCCTCCCATTTTTTTTTTTTTTGAGTAGGATGTGATCGCTGCCTCAGGGTATCCCAATACCGAAGTACCAGACTAATCCCAGGGTGCCTCGCCACGGTTCGAGCCCTTGACCCGGTAGGGAAGGCGCCTTGCCTTCCCGTTTGCGACCAGTCGAACCGACCTTTGCAGGCCATCGCCTCCCATTTTTACTCATACCTTGAGCTGTCAAGCTTACATTCATAAGTAAACATTCTTATAATCATTAAACTCTTTTAATAAAAGTTGTTCTACTTATTCACATCTATCTAATTATGTAATTTATTTGGAAATTGAAAAAAAAAATTTATATAAAATTTAGATCAAATTTTGAGTTTTAACAATATAAAATCATAAAAATGTATAGAAATACTAATAAATAGTTTTAACTTATTTAGATTTTTGATTTAGTTGTTTTATTATTTTATAATGATTTTAGAAACGTAACCAAAAATTGTTGTTTTTTTTATTGTTTGACCAAAACTAAAATTGTTATTAAACAATTTTTTTTTTTGGGTTACTAGAAGTGCTAGTACCATTTTAATCGATTCAATTTTGTTTATTGATGGATTTAAAAATTTTAAATAATTTTATAAATAATCTGTTTATTTGGGGCATATAGAATATTTATACTGATTAAATTTGAATTTTATAATTTATTTTAGGTCATTAAAGCCTATAACGATTTTTGAATGGATTGTTTGACCAAAAAAATCCATTCAAAAATAAGTAGTCACTGAAAAGACTTTCAATGATGACAAAAAATCGCGGTGGAAAGTACCTTTTGACAGCAACAAAAAAGTCCATACCGAAGGGTAAGGGTATTTTCAGTAGCGACTTTTTGTTACCACCAGTACATTTACAATTATTAAAAAAATAATAATTTACTCCGGTAACTGTGACATCATCATCACCCATCGCCACATCACCATCATTCACTGAAAAGACTTTCAATAATGACAAAAAATCACTGTGGAAGGTACCTTTTGACAACGACAAAAAAGTCCATACCGAAAGGTAAGGTTATTTTCAGCAGCGACTTTTTTGTCGCTACCAGTACATTTACAATTATTAAAAAATAATAATTTACTCCGGTAACTGCTATATCATCATCGCCCAGCACCACTTCACCATCATTCTCTGCACATCACGTGTCGTCACATATATGCCACATCACCTACGCCACATGTCGTCAACTGATAAATATGAAAGTTTACCTTATTCAGAAATCGAACCTCCAACCCTTAGGTGTGCTTGTAAACCTTTGCCAGTTAAGATGCATCTACTTTACACACTTTAAATGCATATTTAAATATATATATATATAATATTTTAATACATGATAAATTATAGACATTTACATAAACATATACACACATTATGTATATATATTTGTACATATATTTATATATACAATAAATAATATTATTAGAAACTAAAAGTAAATTGGATGATAATTTTAATGTATGTATTTATTATTTTATATATTTGTATTTTATTTTATATTTTTGATTGAATAATAATTTTTATGCACTTATATAATTATTAATTTCACAATTTTTATTTTTTAAAAATATTATTTTGCCAAGTTTTGGAATGGGAATGTTAGCTACCTTATGTCTTTGTGGTTTAAGGCCATGCCTTTAAACGAGATGGCACGAGTTCGATTCGATTTTTAATTAAAAAAAATTATTAATAAAATAAATATTAATTTTTTTGTTTTTAGCAGCGACAGGAAAAAGTAACCTCTGAAACGGCGACATAAAAAGTAGTTGCTGAAAGTCTTTTTTTTTGTAGAGGTGGTATTTGACACATTATTAAAAATTGATAATTAAAACGTTTTTCATGAATGAGTGAATATAATTATTTTTCATTTGGCACAATTAATTAATCAATCCGTAATCTGTGTCTATAAATTGAAGACGTAATGAACATCCATCCACACCAACAACATCCAACAGATTTAAAGCTGCATATATATCAACGTTCAACAAATTTGAGTCAGCAAATGGTAAGGATACCTATGACACGATGTTCTATCTTTTATTGCATTTCATTTCTCTCAAGGATTCAAATGTTTGGGTCAGTGTTATTATACTCTATATCTACTGCTTTTTGGTCATCAGGCATCCATGGTAGGGACCATTTCGTTAGGACCTTGGGGAGGTTCAGGTGGCAACCCTTGGATTTTCAAGGCAAAGGGTGGGATCACTGAGATAATCATCAAGGCAGATGGCAATGATATTAAGTCCATTTCTTTCAAAGATGCCAACGGTGGTACTTCTAGCACATTTGGTAGCAATGACTTGGGCGAAGAGAAAAAGGTGAAGTCCTTACTGCTAAATTTATTTAGCTTTCTTAATATCTAAAAGAAGAATCAATTGATCGAGCATGTATTGTAGATTCCAATTCATTGGCCTCATGAGTATTTAACAAGCATAAGCGGAACTCACGCAGAGTCTGGTGGAGTGACTGTAATGACATCCCTAACGTTCACCACAAACGTCAACACTTATGGACCTATTGGAGGACCTAAAGGTGATGCCTTCTCTATCCCAATAGAAGACAGTGTGGTTGTTGGGTTCCATGGCAGATCTGGTAGCCATCTTGTTGCCATTGGTATTTTTGTGCAACCGGTAAGTAATGAATGTAAGTAATGAATTTAACTATAACATGTTAGATTGGATTAAGCTATAAATTTACTCCGCATGTTTTTCACTCAAGAGCAATGTTGTCCTATAAATTATTTTTTAGTTCAAGATTACCCTAAAAGTGTTAAAATTGAGAAATTTTACTCCTTACTATTAAAAATGTTAACAGTTAATGACAATAAATGCTAGTTATTAACGTGGTGAGGTGACATTGCTACGCACAACATTAAATCTAACGCAAAACTTATAAGTGATTTTAAGTGATTTTACGCAATCCGAGACAAGTATGTTTGGGAATAGCTTTTTTAAGTGATTTTACGCAATTCGAGGCAAGTATGTGAGAGAAGTTTTGTCTCGATTTATGTAAAAGTGCTTTTTAAGTGATTGCCAAACAAGCCCTAACAACGTTACTATTGAGTGAACATCTTAAAAACAAATTTTTATCTTAACTTGTTATGAATAAACTTATTAGTAGTACAAACTATGACTATATGGGTTTCCGATACAGGATGGAAGCGTTTCATTGGGGCCTTGGGGTGGTTCTGCTGGAACTGAAAGACCTTTTAGTTTTAAGGTGGCAAATTGGATAAAAGAGATAACTATTTACTACGGACAATGCATTATTGGCATTGCTGTTAAGGATGCTAATGGAAACCAGTACGAAAAGATTGGTGATGAAGATGAACATCGTAACCAAAAAATAGTGAGTCTTGCATTTATTTATTTTTATAATTTCTATTACACAAAGTCATTGACAAATCTTCAGTACATTTATCTATATATGGCCTTCGTTAGGTAACACATACAATTAACTAATCATATATCATTTCACAAATTTATCTTGTTCATTTATAATCAAAGCTAGCTATTTTTTACATTCTCTTTGTGAGCTAATTAACGACGTCCATTCCATGATGCAATTGGGATCATGTGTAGATTAAGATTGCTGGGCCTTCTGAGTACGTGACATCCATAACTGGAACATATGGGCAGCATAAATATCCAGAGCCCGTTGTCACATCATTATCAGTCAACACAAATTTTACCACACATGGACCTTTTGGAATTAGTAACGGCACTTATTTCTCCATGCCAATGCAAAATGCTCTTGTGGTTGGATTCCATGGAAGATCAGGAGGTTATATTGATGCAATTGGCATCTTTGTGAAACCAGCGCCGACCATCTAGTATCTGATATGCTATTATTATAAGAAATAATTATGGTCTATGTAAAATTAGATTGAATCGAATAATTAAGGCTCGTCGTGGCCAATAAGGAGATCATGATGTTGTGCTTAAATGCTATAATATGAGGGTGTGTATGTGTGTTATGGATCTTTCTCTTTACCTCGTTGAATAATTTGTACTACTGGAGTCGAAAAATTAAAAAGTTTGTATGCTTCTTTATTGCACTATTGTTATATTAATGATTTAAAAGTACGTTTGTTTTTTTTTTTTAAATTGAAATTAAATTTCTATTTATCTCTTTGAGTTTATAAAGTATTGGTTTGGTCTTTTTATTTTAACAGTTGATTTCATTAACTAAAAAAGCTGATTCAACAAATTTAATAGTAACAAAACATGTTTAAATCTTAATCCTTTAACATATTATTGTACATCAAAAAATAAAATTTAAATATATTATATTTTTATATTTTATTTTTATTTTATCCCTTATTATCTCATGTAATCTTTGATATTAATATATCTTGATATTGTAAATTTTTGCCTGTAAATAAGACATCCCATATGTATTATATACGATAATTAATAAGAGCTTACTCTTTTATGATTCTTTAATTCTCTCTCTCTCCCCCATCTTTTCTGTTGAATTCATAACACGAACCATGTATTGTGATGCTGCTGGAATTTCTTCCCCCTTGACCTAAGGATGAATCTGATGAATCTATATTTAGATCTACATATATATACGTGTGTGTATGTGTGTGTGAAAGTTATCATCTTCCTTTTACTGTATGCATATATGCTTCCTCTGGTTCACCTTTTCTTTACCGTAAACACTACATAGGAACTGGATTTCCTTCTTGATCCTGATATTTCTTAAAACATCGTCCTCTTTTCCTTAAATCTGTATATTAATATGGATAAATATGTAAATATATGGTTTTTTTGTCAATCTTCCTCGTTTGGAAATTTCTTTTTTATTTTGTCCAGTAATTCAAAAATTCTTATTTGATGACTAAATGTTCCACTGTGCATTTGGGCTCCCTTTTTTTTTTTAATGTGAACCTTTGTTTTAGTTTAAAAAATATTTGAACCTTATTACTTTGATAGATATCTGAAACTTGTGTGTAGAAATAAATGTGATTTTGGCATATTCCATTTATTTGTGAAATTTTCATGGGATTTAATTTCTTTCTGCATCATTTGTGGATAGTTTAAAATTAAGGAAATTGTGACATTTAGCTATTTCACATTTTTTTTTATTCTGGAAAATATTTTATTTGAGTAAAATATGCGAAAGTTAAATTTTAAACAATGTTTGAATGCAAGAAAGAGTGGGATAAAGATGTGCTTAAGCTCAATTTAATTATTTTTCATTTGAGTCATTTGTGGAATATTCCATAAAAAATAACTTGGAGTAAAATAAAGTGCTCTTAGCTCCATTTTTGTGCCTAAATTGCTTGGTAATTTTATTAATTGCCAGAAGTTGAGTATTTGATTAAATTGTTTTAAGTTGATTTGTTGAGTTTAGTTATGGTTTTCCATACATCAATGAATTTATTGGTTGGCCCTTTATAATCTCCCAAATAATAGATTTTCTTGCAATGTCTGCATCGACCTGTATACATTATACTTTTAATAAGGTGTCATATATTAAAAAAAATTTATCATACAAAAAGAAACATGATTCTAAAAACAAATAAGCAATTCAACCCAAGATCCAGAAATGAATTTGTTAGTCACAAGGGAAAAATGATCCCAAATACAAATAAGCAATTCAAAATTATAAGAATTTACCAGTAAATGAGAATTTACAAATGCAAAATTTCCATTTTCTCTCTGCAGTAACTTCATGTATAAGTTCACGATCTAAAATAATGAAGAAGATTGAATTTACATGTTTATAGATCTTTAAGAAAACCATTAAGAAGTTTTGCTTCTTCTAGGAAATTCAAATCGCTTAGCTTGACAAGTTCCAGATCTTTTCTCTCAATACTTTCCTTAAGCTGTTCTATTCGTGTTTCCTATGCAACATCCATTCAAAATATATATATATAGATATATATCATATTCAAATACAAGCAGTGGATGGTTATTAAGCCAAACCTTTCTAACTTACAAATGATATATTCTTCATCCTGTTTCTGCTACAACTACAATGTCCTCTGATTGTAGGGTTTCAGCTGCCTGCACCACAACAGAAGTAATGATGATCATTATTTTCAAGATTCTACCTTTCTTATTTGTTCAGAAATAATTACTAGAGCAAAAGTAATTGCCTCTTTTCGTCTTCTGTATACATGGTGTGATACAATTCCATCATACTTTACTGCCTTCTGCCTCGTGCGCTCCCTTCCAAGAGGTGTTTCGAAGGGTCTAGCTTCAAGAGTCTTTTTATATTACTTTGGTTTTTCTTCCTTTCCTTTAATTTCTTCACGAATCACTTGAAGGGTCATTTGCTCATAAAGGATGTCCATGATCAAGCTGTCAAACTGCTGTGTCAGCCAAGTTTGCTCCTGGATTTCATTTCTTGTGTCCATGACATCAATGGACATTTCCTCTTTACACAACGTCCAATAATCTTTTGTTCCTGATACATAAAACAGAGAAGTGATACTGAATTAACGTATAAAACAAGCCTACTTAACCATTCCGAAACAAGAACGAAAGACTAGAATCTGATTTGCATAGTAAATAGAACAAGACTAACATAAACAAAGCAATATTCAAACAAGAGCAAAGCTTTCCTTTTGCTCCTTGACATGTTAATAAACTCCATTTATTTCTTGCTTTAACCTTGTGTTCCATCCAATTCGCCATCTCTGTGACTTGCATTTCAGAGAGCTGAAACTGCATTGGACAAACAAAGAAGGGCCTATGGTAAAAGCAAAGGCTCAACGTGAATATTGTCAGTATTGCCAATCCCATTTTCTCTTGATCTTTATAAGGCGCTGGCATAGGTTCAATTTTACCCTCATAGGGATTCCAACGAATGTCATCCTGCATATGCACCACATTAGAATATAAACTTTGCCAAGTAGTTATAGAAAATTAAAATAAGACTACTAATAGGAATTTACCCACGTCAAATTTTCAAAGCATATCCTACTAACAATTGAACGATGGTAGAAAGAAAACAAAAAAAAAAAATCTCTATTTGACAGGGCTCTCCCTATGCTAATGAATTCCATTGGACCAGAAATGATACATTGGAAGAATCTTTTGTAAGTCTTCCAATATCAATAGGTTGATTATTTCACTCGTGTATATTCCAAAACAAAAAAAGATCTGTTAGAGCTCTTTCCCAAATCCGAAAGAAAGTAATTGGGTTCTCCCAATAACTAAAAGGTACATTATGCCTGAATGTAACTGGGGTTCGCGGCGGTAGAAGAACTAGATTAGAAAAAAGAGGAATTCTAGTTGTAAGATATCTAATGAAACCATTGTTAAAATTGAAATCTCATTAAAAAAGAAAAATATCAATATCTGGACTTTCTTTTATATATTATATAATGATCCAATATGGAAATATAGAATCTCCTTTAAGTGAACTTTAAGATATGAGCTCTTTAGAACTTTCTTGATTTTGTGGCCCATGCCTTGGCCAGTGGGAATGTTGCTGGCCCATCCTCCAACTGGAACAGAATGCTCAAGGGCTTGATATCATCAAAAGCAAAAGCCTCTAAAAAAAGATTGAGTTGAATATGTTCTAAAATAAATATAGTTCAAAGAAAATGCAAGAACATCAGAGCAAGTGCACTGCCTCCAAGGCCAACTCTGCGACCTGTTTTTGATTTGGCTGTGCCTCGTTGCTTATACTTTTTCAAGCAATGGTGGATCTCCACCAAAGCAGCTTCTCCCCATGCAAAAAGACAAAAACAAAAACAAAAAACAAAACTCTTTATCTCATTAATATTTTCCACAAATTTTGCATAGAAAGCACTCACATAATGTTCAGAAGAATTAGGAAAATTTAAAAGGGAAAATTACTGTAGGGTTCCAGATAAGAGAATTAATATTAACAAGGTCCCTAGAGATTGTTAATGGTAGCCGATTTAGTTGTCATGGTAACTGCTTGAGTTGTCAATGTGATCTTACTGATATTAATTCTCTTATGACCCTACAGAAATTTTTCTAATCTAAAATTCCTAGTAAATACAGAACAGTTGCCCTTATCCTTGGATGAATATCCCTTAGCCCAAAATATAGTATGACATTACCCTGAAAACCAAATTTAAATAACTGAGTCTTGTAATAATACTTGCTTGCCAAACCGTGAACCAAACACCATGAACTTCGGCGATCGTTTTCCGCAAGCATCAAGAGATTTTCAAATCCAGTGCCTTTTAAGAAATCTGTCACTTATCTGCCAACGTTAAAATCTGTAACTGCATTACATTCTTGATGAACTTTGCCTAAAGGATTGTCTGCAATCAAAGCAAAACATGTTAAGCAGCGAACTAAGTCAACCATCTAAAAGCACTTAAACCGTTAAACTTACTGGCCATTTTAGTAAACTCGAAATGAGGAACAATTTCTTAGGGTAAGAACGAAGATTAGAAGAGCTTTTTGCAGGAAGTATGTACGCGCGTAGCTCTTCATATGTTCCAGCTATAGATGTCAAATACTCAGAAAGCCCATCCATCTCAATCTGCACATTACCAGTTGCATCGTGGATTGTAATACATGTAAGTGAGAGATTAACGGTTTATTCTGAGATTGATGGTTTATTCTTACGCGTAACCTCGTGTCATTAGTATATATTTTAAATTAAAAATAGATATATAAATGCAAGACTCACTAGTTTTTGGTGTCATGTTCATTTGATTCAAGACCATCAAACTGTTTAAAACTAAAAGGATCACCACTGTGACCACCACATAGCCCCAATGAAATACTTCCGTATGAATCTGCCTGCATCATAAACCCATATATCTATATATCAATTAACCAGCACTTCAATCCATTTGAATTCCCCATTTTGCGGAGAATCCTAGAAACATCTATCTTTGTTGTGGCCATTGATAGATTCAATCCATTTGGCAAACTTAGCACATGTTACGGTATTTGGCTAGCAGTGTTACTTCTATATAACTTATCTCCCTAGATGTGTATGAAGTAAAATTCCTTCACTTTGTCCATGATCATCAGAAAGCATCAAGTAATGATATTGAAGCAGAGCTCCTTTATTTTAGAGGAAATTAAGAAAGATAAATACATTACTTAAAAGTATTTATTTATGTGTATTATTAAATTGTATATCAGTTTATAAGTCAAACAAATTAATTTAGAAAAAATTATAGATATAAATGTTTTAAAGTAATGCATTTAACTTCCTTAGTCTCTTAAAACAAAAGTTAATTAACTCTTATATTAAAGATCTTATAATAAAAAGGAAATTACTATATATAAGGCAATATATATCTTTCTTTGTGAAGTATACAAGACTATCTAACGTAACTGCTAGTAGCCAAATGGCGGTAGGAGAGACAAGTTTAGAATCATAGAAGATTTTGTGTCCAAACAAAGTTTCTTATCTAAATTGGATTATTATTAGGTTTTCAAAGTTTCATTAAAAAAATCATTTTCATTTCTTTTTTTTTCTTTTTTCTATTTTCAAATTTTGGCCACCAAACTTCATTTTCAAAACAGTACACATGTCTATCAGCCAAAGTTCAAACCAATATGTACCAAAGCCTATCATCCCAAGAGCCAAATGAGATCCTCTGATACATTTCTAACTAAATTATTTTTTCTAAGACTGGCCAAAAATCCCAAATAGCATTCTAGAGCCATTAGTCATAGTTTACAAAAAAAAAGAGTTTGTTGCTCAAATCTGATGCCCAATATTATATTACCTATAAACTTAAAAATATGGAGAACTATTGTAGAATAAAAATATAGTTGTATAGTTAAACCTGATAAAATGTAAGGAAAAACATATCAAAATTTAAAAATTAATTTTTTTTGTTGCTCAAGAAAAAATTAAGGTTGCTGGCCAACAAGAAAAGATAGAAAAAAATTTATGTTGGTCATGGTTTAGGATTAATTTATTTTAAATGATTTTACATTAATATAAATATGTGAGAAAAAATTGATCTCATATGTATACACAAAGTTACATATCGTAATTTTTTGTATGATAATATGTTTGATGGCTAATTCAATCAATTAACTAATTAAGCTAGTATTAGTCATATATATTGCATAGACTTAAAAAAAAAAAATAAGTTTTACTGGAAGAGACTAATCCCTTATACAGAAGCAAAGTTTAAACCCCATTAGAACGAGTGTCTACATCTAGTGTGTATAACCTTACCTGTTTTTGGTAGAATAAAGTTTAGAAAAGTTTGGTCACGAGAGTTTACCAAAGTCAAGGCATACCTTTAGGGTCAGAAAACTTTTATAGAGATATTTACAAACCATCCATAAACAAGGTGCTCACATCGGTGGTGGGATTTGACCTTACGATCTTATAAATTATGAGTCAATTTCTTATCAACTAAATTAATTGGTTTATCCAACATTACCTGATCACACCAATAAACTAATGAACTAGCCCTTTGGTCCATCCATTTGAGAGTTTTGACGTGTTGAAGAGGTTGGATTTTTACTTTTTTATTTTTTATTGAGCTTGAAACGATATCATTTTGAACTTTAACAAAATACAATTATATTATATGTATTGTAAAATAGTAATAAGGTGTGGATGTTCAATAGAAATTAAGTTATGGGACCCAGGGTAAACATAATGTAACAACCATATGCATAATGTAACAACCATGGAATTTATGCATTCATGTAACAA
>QFDD01000460.1:0-46735 GCA_006871305.1 Vachellia collinsii | reverse complement strand
AAAAACTGGTTGACACAGAACGAAACATTGAGATGGTAAGAAAAGAATTGGTGGATATAGAACAAGACTTTGAAGAGAAGGATTTGGAGGCAGAAATTGGATATGCGAAAACCTAGTCTGACCTTTGAAATATTCTCATAAGAATTATTTGTATTTTATCCCCCAGCTTGTGTGCGTGCGTGTGTGTGTGTGTGTGTGTGTGTGTGTGTGTGTGAGAGAGAGAGAGAGAGAGAGAGAGAGAGAGAGACTTGGCAATTAACAATATCAAATATGTGAAGAACCCACTTTCTTCATAATAGAAAATCCTTAATGTATATATTGGACTGATATTCTTAGTGTATAATCTAAAAGTTGTTGGTCAACGTACTTTCCTTAGATGCACCCAATTAACGACAATAGTCTAATTCAATTAAAGAAAAATAAATCAGCAATGAATTATTTTCATAACTCAACGTATACTTACACTTCACATGTATGGTTAAAGTTAATTTTTTGCTAATGATAAAGGACACATTGCTACATTTTCAAATATTTTCAAAAGAATATCACTCTGTTGAAATATGGAAGTCAAAGTTTTGGTGTGTTTAGAACTGTAATATAGTTTCTCTGACCAGTTGAGATAAACAAAGACGAGCCTCCTATATGTTGAGTTTCCATGCCTTCTGTATCCCATCATTATGAAGTTTCTTGGTGTGGCTTTTTATGTGTTGCCGATTGAAATGGAGAATGACGCCTTTTTTCATCTGTAAACTCTAAACAGGAATATAAAATAACAAAATACTGCAATCACAATTGTTTGCAGGTTAGAGTTGGCTTGAGTTCAGATTTTTAGAAAAATAGTTTACTCCTGAAACGAGTTTTAAGTATAGTAATAGTTGGAGTTTTACATCATATTGAATGCTTCTGATAGGAGGTAAACATAGATTAGATCGGATCGGATTGGAACCCAACCTAAAATCTGGTTTGATGAAGGCCTTGAGCTGAATAAGGCAGCCTAAAATTTAGTCCGGTCTAAACTCAGCCTGAGGTTGAGCTAGACCGCACCTGGTACAAAGGACTACTTGGGACCCTTCCTCTATTTTTAAAATTTTTTCCTTCGCTTTTTTTTTTTTTAATTAGTAGACTACAAAAGGATTACCCGGATTCAACCTCAGCCTCGGTTTTTTTTGTTGACAAAGAAACCTTATTTTGACCTAGATAGTAGACACAATTAACACGAAAAGGTATAATCGCAAAATTCATCCAAAATAATTAAAATCTAAACCCATGATATCCTATTATCCAACATGAACAAATAATAAATACTAAAGATAAGATCCCAATTACAATGATACAATAACTATAACAAATAAGGCTAGCACCAAATTGTAAGTTCAGTAATGACAAACACAAACTGGACACAAAATGTAAGTTCAATAAAAGTATGACAAGCATATCTGTCATAGACAAAAAAAAAAAAAAAACTTGTACTTTAAAGCTTCCACACGACAAAGGGAGAGTAGTGCAAGCTCAGCTCTGTTAACAAAACAAGAGAAATGGGATGAATAATAGACAAAAAGCCCAAAGCACCAATGAAACACATATAATGGCAGGTGAGAAATTGCCAAAATAGCCAGCTTTCGAATAATTCATCTTTGCATAATTTTCAAAGGCAGAAACTAACTAGGCTCAACAAAACAAACATTCTAAAGAGCAATGACAACATTCTTCACCACAGAAGCAAATTCCCAAACTTAGATGCCCCGTAAATCTGATTATGATCCCAGTAAAGATCATAAGCATGAGCTAACATTCTCACAAAACTAGTCCCAAAGTAGAACCAACAAGACAGAGCATTCTCCTTCATGTTTAGGAACAAGCTGAACATGATCTGGGGCAACAGAAAAGCATCTAGAACCAAACCTCCCAAGTGCCTCAAGCCTCCCCATGGTGAATGTCTCCGAAATGAAGATGATTTGCTTGCATAGGTCTGCATATGTTATCATTGGACGCTTTACCTTCACTTCTTCGCATAAGTCACTGGCATTGTTGGAGACATGCGAATACTCTTCCTCGTTCCATATGGATCCATTAAACCCACCCGTCTTCTTGTTGGCATCATAAGTTCTTGACTCAGATTCACCCCTCATTGTTTCCGTTCACTTACACAAATTCTCTCTGTTGTTTCTATTCCGTTTTTCTCTATTTCTTCTTCATTCGTCACCAATCCCACATTCTATTGTTCTTGCTTCATTAGCTTAGCTTTCTTCTGGCAATGGCTTCCAAGACTGAGGCAAAGGCTATTGGATCGATCTTGGAACTCCCTACGGTTGTATTGGCATCTGGCAGAGTGATCGCGTTGAGATTATAGCCAACGATCAAGGTAACCGAACTACTCCTTCGTATGTTGCCTTCACGGATAGTGAGCATCTTATCGGAGATGCCGCCAAGAACCAAGCTGCTATGAACCCACAGAACACCGTCTTCAACGCCAAGCAGCTCATCGGTGGGCAATTCTCTGATCTTTCTGGGTTTGCTTAGAGAGCCCCTTTCTGAATCAGTGAGCGATTTTTCTCCGAGTCTCTGTCTGATTAAGTAGAATCTTGAACTTTGGGAGAAGCGGCGGAAGCAATGAAGATGAACGGATCTTGAACCTCGAGTCAGAGAAACTGAGGAAAAATAAAATCTTGAACAAAGGCAACTGTGGGGGAAGACGCTGGTCGCGGCTCAAGCATTAACGATGAACGGAACCTTGAAGGGTTATTGTGACAGAAACAACGAGTGCAGAGAAAGGAAGATGGTGGCGCAACGGCCAGCAACCTTTGCTGTCGACAGCGAGGAGGGTGGTGCGTGACAGCCTTCAACCCAGATTCTGATGGCGGCGGAACAAGAAGGCTGGAGCTCCGTTTCAACTCCAAGAAGCAGAGATACGCAACGACGTCGTTTTTTTGTTTCAACCTCAAGAAACGGAGATGGGCAACGACGTTGTTTTTATCGGCTTCTGTGCGATTGAACAAGAAACCAGCTTTGAACCAAGGAACATTGGGCTGAAATACAAGAAGTCAGATGGACTATCAGATGAAAATTAGGTACAAAATACAACATGTTTAACATGATTATTTACAACTGATGGAGATTAATTAACCCTAAATTTTTAGTTACTTGTTAAAGAAAACTCATGTTAACTTTTGTCTTAAAAAGGTATCTATGTTATCCTCTCTTTACATTGGTAATCAACTTACCTAATTAAAATAGCATATGATATGATATGAGGGAAAGGAAAGAGAAGAGTGAGTGGGATGTTGGGAGGGGGGGTAAATGTATTAATGCTGATTACTAGCGAGATGTGAGGTGGTGATTTCTCTATTGCTTTTTTGATGGATTATTTTAGTCAATCTTATTTTCATTTTTAGTTTTGTTAGGAAAAATTGCTAAAAAATCCTTTTATTATAAACTTTATTATCTAAAGAAGCTCAAAATTTGTTTGATACAATTACAAGCAAATTTGGTAGCTTGGTCTTATTGGGTTATTTGACCACCTTTGCAGTTGAGAAATATCTTGAAAAAAGGTATGCGTTTTTAAAATTATGTTTGTTAACCTTTATATTTTACTTTCAAGACTTTCCGCCAAATTTGTTTTTACATGGTGTTAGTGTGTCACATAAACACTTATTTCTTTATAATTAATCATATTTTCAGGTGGCAAAAAAAAAAAATGGTGCAACTTTTCTTTAGGTGTGTTCAACACACTTAAATACTTGTACGCCAAGAATTTTTCGGCGGGAAAATACCATAGGGGAATCTTGAAAATTAGAATTAATTTGATCAAACTCTAATTATCAACTAGGGGTGTGCAACGGGCGGGACGGGCTGGCCCGAGGGTCAACCCGTAGCCCGCCCGTTTATTTTTCAACGGGTACGGGCTAGCCCGTACCCGTATAGAACCCGTTTAAGCCCGTATTAAACGGGCTCGTGTTAACCCGTATTAAACGGGCGGGTACGGGCTAAACCCGTTTACACTCTCAAATTTAAAAAAAAAAACAGAGCAACAACAATGAATTTCTAGCTTCGCCATCGACGTATTATTTGCATCCATGAAAGCTCCTCAACTTCCTAAATGCCCGAATAAGTAACTGGAATAAGTGCTTCAAAGTTCGAACTATCAAAGCTCTCCCTCCCACAGTCCCATTGTCTTTTTCGGAGAGGCCAGATGAGGAGGAGGAGGAGAGGGCAGAGAAATATTAGGTGAGAGTGAAAAGAAGAGAAGGAGATGAGAGATTGAGAGAAATATGAGGAGGGAGGGCTCCTGATAGTGAATAAGGGAAGAGAGAGATTGAAAAAAAAAAAAGAGGTTCAGCTGTTCAGGGGAGGGGAGGAGTGGGCGCCGCGCGTCAGTGACATGTGAAGAAGAAGAATTGAAAATGGTGAACTAAAACCTAAAAGTAGGTAGGGATTTTTATTTTGAATTTTAAATTTTATATAATATAAAAATGGATAAAACCTACACTTTGGAAGCTGAAAGGAATCGAAGAAGGGAGCTGTCACCTATCATTGCTTTACCATTGAGCCATGTGTTGGAATTATCTTTTATGTTAGAAATTTAATATATTATAGAATGTTAATATAATTTAAAAATAAAAAAAATATATGGGCGGGTACGGGCTGCCCGAGGGTGTGCCCGTAGCCCGCCCGTTTAATAGCATAGCCCGTCCCGTTTAAGCCCGCCCGTGACGGGTCACTTTTGGGCGGGCCCAAACGGGAAAAATTTTGGACGGGCTCGGGCGGGTTCACCGGGTTCCGGGTCATTTGCTCAGCCCTATTATCAACTGATATGGGTTACTATGCCATGGGGATTCGGATGTTTTCAGTGCGCCACCCGTCTTTGGTTTGTTAGAATCCATTTTATACTGTTAGGACCCTTTGATCAATGAAAATCTCAGAAGAATGGAAAATCACCATTTTTCATCTCCCAAACATGTTTTTTTTAGAAATATGTTTTTCGACGGCTGTGAATTTTCCTTTATTCATAGGAAACCTTCTTCCCACAAAAAACAGTGGGAATCTATTTTCCAAATCTGTAAAATTAATAAGAAGTGTATTCAACTTCTTATTTACTTTGTTATTAAAGACAATATGGTTATTTAACACAATTTTTCTATCTACTTTACCATCATTTTAATACAACTAAATATAAATTTTCCTATCAAATTATTTTCTATTCCAATGCATACCAAACATACCATATCAAAAAAAATTTCTTTCTCTTCTCTTCCATTCTCTTTCATTCCTTTCCATTCCCATCTATTTTTTAATCCAAACACGCCCTTAGATTGAATTTTAAGAAGTTAAGGAAGTCAAAGAAACTCATAAGCTGATCCAAAGGATGATGAAGATTGCAGTCTCTTCATAAGATGAGCCCATTTGATTCCCAAGAACAGTAAGGTTGCAGCCTCTTCATGGTCTTGAGAAGAAAAAAAAAGAAGAAAGGCAGGAAGAAGAGACACGATTCCTTTATTATGTTTTATTTCGGTGCATCTTCCTACTATTGTCTTTTCAATGGAGATATTTAATCAACATAACAAATAATATGATTATAATTTACTAAATAGTGATAAAATAGTATATATTAAACACCGTACTGGTCAATTTTTTATATCCATAGTGTTAAGTTTTTTAATTACTCATGGCCATGTATCCTTTTTTTGAAATATTGAGCAAAGTCGTATTTTTTTTGTTAATAAGATCCAAAAGGTTGATCAATCCCAATGGGTGCAGCTCTTCTTCTTGGACCAAAGATCTTACCACTTCTGAAGTAACCAGAGTCTTTTCCCATTGCTATTACAGAACCGTCCACATAGACACATCCCATTGTACTGATCGAGGGCATTCATAGTGATTGAGGGTGAACCATTTAATTATAAATTTATATGGAAAAAAATAAGACATGACTACGCGTGATTACGAAATTTGATATAATAAATATAAGGAACTTGACATAAGTTTTATCTATATATAAAATATATAGAAACAAAGTTAAAAAGTTATTAGAGACTAATGAGGGCGAAGTGGATGAATCATATTGAAAAGTACTGGATTTTGGGTACTGCTGAAGATTAATTGGAGGGATCACAGAGATTCACGGGAAATGGCGCAAACTAAGTGGTTTCAAAACATTAATGTCATTAATATTCAACAATGGAGCTAATCATCTTTAAAGCCATACCAAGGTGCAAGAACCCAAGAATAACAAACGCTACATATTCTCTACCTTGAGATTGAAAGCCATATGGATTGATCAGCCCCACTATTAGCATTACTACTTTGTTATTACGCTCGTACATTGAATCAATCAAGCCTCCGATTTTATTAACTTTGGCAAGAACATTGAATGAATTGGAATATGTCTCACCCATATCCCTATATGGAAGCCATTATCCAACTATGTATAAGCCATATTGACGACCCATTTCATCGAATGCTTCATCTGTTTTCCACTTTGACTGACCCACCCAGTTGCATTGTTAGTTTATGGGTTTTGATTGTGTTTATGTGAACATGCAGCCATATATATAGCAATAAGTTGATGATTGCCCAATGACGAAGAATCATCAGGAACCGAAGGATATAACATGCAAGAAAATAGCATGGACTATTACAAACTTCAGTTCGTTGAAGATTAATGCACCACACTTTTCCGAGGTTCTCACTGCCGGCCATTGTTCTTGGTACTTATCAACATCTATTTGTCATGTTCAATTCCATAGAACCATTTGAAAAAAAATCTAGTTCATTCATTGATCGCCAAATTTTGAGAGAAGAAAGTTGCTGGAATGGGCAGAGGATAAAGCAGATCAGTTCTTTTAGCATATTGACGTAAAGGGTTAAGGTGCATTTTTGCCTTGGAAGTTGTTTCGGATAAGCAATTTCGTCCTGGAAGTTTTACGTAGAGCAATATCATCCCGGAAGTATAAAAACATAGCAATATTGCTCTGATTAAATGGAGAGCCAAACGGATGTTTGCCATGTAGAATAAGATGCCACATAGGTGTACATTTCACTCTCCCTCCGAGAAAACTTCCAATGCGAAATTAATTTTCTGAGAGAACTTTCAGGGCAAATTGCTCTTCTTAGAAAACTTTCAAAGTGAACATTTACATTTTTCATGGCAACATTATCCCATGTTGGACAAAGAGCTGACATCTTATCTTATGTGGTAGACGTCTAATTGTCTCTCTGTTTAATCAAGGCAACATTGTTACGCTTTTATACTTCCGGGACGATATTGCTCCACTTAAAATTCTCAGGTAAAATTGCTCATATAAGACAACTTTTAGAGCGAAAATGCACCTTATCCTTTAACGTAAAAATTGTGTATATGCACACCTCTCCTTCACGGTGATCAATCAAATTTGCAGGGTAAAATCTATTCCAGAAGGTATCGTTCATGCTTCTTCTTTCCTTATTTCTCTAACTAAAATTCCTGTATAGGCTTTATTAGTTGGTGTCATTTTTAAAGTCTTCCCCCTTGCTTAATTTGATGGGCTTTTCTTCATCAGATGTGAATTAAAATTTTAGATTGGTAAGTGATAGGTCACTCCTGTCATAGTCTTTCACTGGTGTACCTTTGATTCTGGTGAATGGAATGCAGAAATGAACACGGGTTCCAAGCAAATGATGAACACAGTAAGGGTTTTCGATCTTTCATTGATTTGAAAGAGCTTCAGCGAGAATTTAGTGGCTATATTTTGAAGGATGCTTGGTTGTTGAAGTTGAATTTTGGGTGAAGAAGTAAAAATAACCCAGAAATTTTTGTGAATGGGTATCGAACACATAAATTTTAGGGGTCTATTTTGAATCTGGAAGTTTTTAAAGGGGCACTATCAAAGTTGACTAATTTATTTATTGAGAGTGTGATTGTCAAAGTTAACATTTTTAGTAGTGGGGGCGAAAATGGTTCATTTTAAAACTTTTGGATAAAAAATGATCCCTTAACAACTTCCATGTCCAGTACTGATTCACAAAAACTTTCAATTTTTTTTACTCCTTTACCTTATAATTAATTAGGGTAAAAATGAAAAATGCATTAAATGTTTAGAGAAAGCGAACTTGTTACTTATGAAAAGAAGAAAAACTGCATTAGATCCCTTCAACATTACAAAACCGCTTGAAAGACTAATGAGGTTGTGAGGTTGGGTTTATAGTATAGCGGTTAGTTAATCAAAATTTGATAATCCAAATTTAAATTAATCTCTACCAAGAGAGGTAACCGTATCTAGTGCATCGAACATTATTGGGTCTCATGAGAGAATACACACACACACACACACTAAAATGGTGCAAAGCAAGTCTAGGAAGTATATAAAACTTACACAGGAAGCATCAAGAAAGACTAAAATGGTAGGGACTAGATAGCAGACTGTAGGATGCTGCATAGATCATACTAGATCAAGTGTCTATTTAGGTTAAAAACAAAAACTAATTTTCCAACATGATTTACAATTTACAAAGTGAGTATATGAAGGGAGTTTGAATCGACTTGATTGAACAAGTTTTTCCTATATGGTCTAGCTTAATTAACTGATTAGTTTGGTTTGGTCTGATATGAACCTTAAGCTGATTTTTTTTGTAACATGAATTTTTTTTTTCCTTGCCAACTTCGGAGCATGGATCTTGAACCACATGCAAAGGATATATATAATTAAACTAATCTCAACCATTAAACACAGTGCAAACATAATATATCCATTTTTTGACTGCTCAAAACGACAAATCTACATACACTTCTAATACACAGACAAAACCATACACAACTTTCCAAAAAGGTCAAATTAACTTTCAGATCCTCAATAATTCATCCAAAATACACATGGAGAAGTCTCAATCTTTTTTTTTTTTTTGGATTAAAAGCAAAATGCATTAATACTAAAACCAAAAGTTCCTAGTTAACTTACATGTCCCAAAAAGAAGAAACACAAGAATTTAACCTGGCTAAAGTCTTTGAGTCTAGATGAGAAAAGGGAAAAAAAAAAGGTGAGAGAAAAAACAATGTCATGATGCACAATATCCAACAATGACACAACATTCTTAGGCAAAAATGCTTTCCCTACGCAATACACCTCCAGAGTTTCTTTCCTATCTCTGCGATAAAAAAGGCTGAGTTAGTGATCCAATTATTATACTTACCCTAAAACATAATAAGCCAAAATCAAGGGTTTGTAGATATTTTTTCCTCCAAAGAACACGCATAATCGATTGTCCCTGATAGCAGATATAGATTTTACAAGAAAGCTCTTCATTGGTCTTGGATTTCTGAGCAAGTAAAGTCCATCACATGGTGTTCAGGTGTAGAGGGTACTTTCCATAGAGTCCACGTTAACAATCCTATTTGGATAAGTTTTCAAGTCAGAATGTTTTTGGAAGGCAATTTCAGATAGGGCAATTGAATGATTTATGCTCCTGATGAGTGATTCAGGACTAAATAATTTTCCTTTATGACAGATTCAGTTCCGACTTTGCCATAAGAAATTGAGCAAGACAATGATACGACATACCAGAGAACTTTTGTGATGTAAATGGAAAAGGGTGCTTTCCAAACCATGTTTTAAAGCTTGAACAATTATTAGCTTGAATTCTCAGAGACAGAGCTCCATACCAGACTGCTGGTAACTTGTAAATGATGTTGATTGAGCACATCACATGAAGGGATTGCATCATGTAAAATTTTCCATATGAACAGGAAACTTTTGTAAGTTAGATTAATGCTCCGAAGAAATTTCCAGAAAGAGCCATGAGGAGCATTTGGATAGGCTTGATTGCGGAGAAAGAAGCCTTCTTTGGCTAAGTAATGTCCTTTCTTACTTTTGCTCCATTCTAAGCTACCGTTGATGGGCAAGTCTGAAAAGTAGTGCAATATTGGTTTCATAGGACAATGACAAATCTTAAAAGCCAACGCAACGAACCCCAGAAGTTAGAAAAACAAAAAATTGGCTTCAGCTTCAGCCCCACGTTAGAGAGCAAAATGACTTTTCATTTAACGTTAATCCAAACACAAAAAATTTTGACTGTGGGGTGAAACGCTTTGCCAAACAAGCCCTCTTTTCTCCAGAGGAAAGAGGAATGTGCAGGCTGTGATTTGACACTACGGGAGAGTGTAGTGATAGAACCAGAGGCGTGTTCCAACGAGTAGGACTTCAACTCAAGGGAGAAGCGTAGGGTTTGTTTGGCAATTACTAAAAAAGCATTTTTACGTAAGTTGAGATAAAACTTCTCTCACGTAAAATCACTTAAAAAAGTTATTCCCAAACATATTAGTGAGTGTTTAAATTAACTTATTTTAAATGATTTTACATAATTACAGGTAAATATGTAAGATAAGTTTTATCTCGATTTCGATAAAAGTACTTTTGAGGGTTTCCTTGAGCCATAAGTCATAAATGGAACACATCCCCTTCATTCTCTTTTCATATTTTATCTCCACTTTTAAATCAAGTGGATGATTTAGATTCAGTATTTCATTAAATTATTATTATAATCTTTTATAAATAATTTTTTTGCTTTGTATTTCTTGCCGTTATGAACTGTGTAGATAATATTTTAATAGTTTAAATTTATTTATTTATATTTATAACATTAATTTTATAAAATATTAAATGCAAGCCTTCAATTTTTTTTTAAAAATCTAATGGTGGATATGGGATTTTAAGAAGAAAAGGAGAAATAGAAAAATTAGAGAACCCAAACCCGTCAAATATCTTATAGGTAAACCATAGTTAAATGAGATAATTATTCTCATTAAGATATAATTAGTCAACAAATTAGGCTTACAAAAATCAATGAATACAAAAAGGTTGGAGCTGCTGCACAAACCAGAGGAGAGATTCCCCTTTCTAAGTTATTTTTTGAATGATTATTTCAATTTTAAAAAATAAAAAGAATAAATTTAAACATCATATTTATGGAAAAAAAAATCTCAAGAGATGGAATTCAGAAAACCCAAACTAATTATTATATATTTCCCATGTTTCACAATCCACTTCTTCATATGATCAGCTCAAACATTTCCCCAGTGTCCAAGCAATATGTGTAGACAAACTGTCATTTTCATAATTCTGTTTGATGTTTGAGAATTACCTCTATATATTTTATAAGATGTTAATTTATTTTATCTTATTTTTTCAAATTAATTTATCTAATTTATAAATTGATATATTATACAAAAGTTATAATTAACTAAATTAATTAAACTGCTCTTATATTAAGAACACAATGTAGTATGAATTTTTGGATGAGACCTCCAATATATCATAACTCTCGTTAGACTCCAAGTTATGTATATAAATGCTAGCATATATAATTTTAAAATTGAAATACAATAAGAAAATACTATCTCTAGTACTTAGTACAAGAGCAATTTGATTTTTTTTTCAGAGATTAAGAAAACAAATTAACTAATATATTTATCATTTTTCTTCAAACTAATTTACCTAACTCATAAATTAATACAATATAATGATTACATAGATATTTCTGAATATATATCATAATTAAGTTATTTATTTAATATTTTTAATCTTTATAAAGAAATCAATTAGCTTTTATATTAATAATCGGATGGAGATAATAGTTGTTATATATTTTAGTTAGAAATATCCTATCCAAAACTAAGAAGAGCCAGGCACATGTTTACAATTACAAATATCATTCGCAATTTTCAGGGGTCCCATACTCCCATTGTATCACAATCTAATATAAAAGTACATCTAATTAGGAAGACCAACTTCAGCTTCTGCTTCCTACGGCTAGTACATCTTAGATTGAAAGCTTCTCTTTAACCTTAGCGTAGAGCTCAACAAATAATAGAGACTTCAACAATATATATATATATATATATATGTATATTATATTTTGGGTCGAAATTTGTTATAATATTCAAAGGCAGTGTGTCGTGAGATATTTCCTTTTAATCATATTGTGTAAATAATCACTGCCTACTAAAAATATAGAATTAGGGAAGGTTTCATAATTTACTAATAGTATGACTCTTTAAAACATGATTTTTTTTTATATATTGAATGGTGTAATTTATTTATTTAACTATTTTTGTTTGTCAGCCATAGTCATCCTTAGAATTTAGACGTGTATTTTTTGTTATGATAAGACAAAATGACATTAATAAAAATGACTTATAAATAGGAATAGAAGAGTACTCTACACGTTTGGAATTCGATGATTTTTAAGAACATTAACATCAATTGGACTATCTTGTGTCCAACAGCAATGAATTATCCCTTTTTGCTTCCTATGTTCCCTCTCCTTCTGCTTTCTTCCTTTATAATCCCTTCTTCATCAGCCTTTCTAACCATTTTTTTCTTCTTCTTGCACTTCAACATCATCTGCAAAATTGATACCTCCTTTTCACCTGTAAGTTTGAATAATTTTCTCTTCATATAAGTGTAGAATTAATTTGGTTTTTTATGTTGATTAAGGGGCTTTTGATTTTTAGTTTATAGTTTTCAAGCATTAAAAGTTGATTATACGATGAAGAGTTAGGAGCCAAAAGATGTAACATGCAAGAAAGTAGCATGGACAATCAGCAACTTTAGTACATTGAAAATCAATGTACGACACTATTATGAGGTTTTCACCATCTACAATTGTGCTTGGTAATTCAAATATGTTGTTTTATATCATTTCTTTTTTATTTCCTTCAAAAAGTTGTTCTCCATTTTCAATTGTTTTGTATTTGTTGTTATTTCTTATTTCCTTGCTTCTTTTGGTTTTATAATTGATTTTTCAATTGTTCAAAAAATTGTTTGAAAATAGAATGAACAAATATTGTTATGGAAAAAGCACATTTAAGTTTGTTTATATCTATCGGGTCAGATCTTTTAAACATACCTATTATTTTACCATTATTAATTATTAAAATGCAAATGTGCATGTGTAAATTATACTTGTGAACACTTCTAAATTTGTGTATTAACTCAAATAATATAAATTAGTATTTGTAAATTTTCATATAGCACTTATTATTTTGCTATTATCAATTGTTAAAATTAGGAGTTGTAAATTTTCATACAAGCACTTGTTCATTTACTATTACTATTTGTTAAAATGTATATGTATACATGTAAATTATGATGTAAATGGCTACAAAATAAACAAATCTAAGTTTTGTCCTATTGTTATTACACTGCTCCCTCAAGTCTTAAGTATAATAATCATTTATGGTGTAAATTGCATATATTTAGACCCGGAGGAGTACTATTTATTGATTTATAGACTGCTCATTTTTTAATCATTATAATCTGTATTTTATAATTAGGTGTTAGAAAATCTTAAATAAAATTGTCACATTGTTTGTTTAGGTTAATTTATTTTAGCTAAATTTTCATTTGACTATTTGAGAAGTTTGTGTCCTAAAATACAAATTAAACATCTTTTTTTGATTGCCATCTCAACCTGGCATGTAGGAGACTTTTTATAAACAGATTAACAATGGGCAGCAAGTCATTGGCTATTTTATAAATCGCATATAAATAACTATGATTTGAATTGATTTATTTTAAAGTTTGTTTTGTTGTATTGATTAAATACCATCACTCTCTCCTTTATATATATATATATATATATGTGTGTAGATAAAAATATACAGGCCTGTCAAAAGCTTACGGTCTGACCCAGTTTAATTCTCTAGCCATGCTTTTTTAGAAAAAAGAAGTCAGGACCTAACAGACTATAATCAAGTCTTTATATGTGTGTGTACATATATATTAATAGGTCAGGCTTGATCAGTCAAAGCTTCATTTAGTCTTAACTATCTCCACCCTATCTGCGTGTGTCGTTCATTTGGATGGTAAGAGGGGTGATATGGCAGTAGTTATTTGTATATGATCAACGGGGATTCATTTTTAGGCCACGATAAATAAAGCGAAATGCATTTATTTTATTAGCAGTGTATGTGGTTTCACTTACTGTAGGTGATTCTAGGCTCCCTAAATCTGGTTATGAACCCAGTAAAGATCATAAGCATGAGCTAACCTTCTCACAAAACTAGTCCCAAAGTAGAACCAACATGACAGAGCATTCTCCTTCATGATTGAGACCAAGTTGAATATGATCTGGGGCAACAGAAGAACATCTAGAACCAAACCTCCCGAGTGCTTCAGGCTTTCCCATGGTGAATGTCTCCGAAATGAAGATGATTTTGCTTGTTTAGTTTCTGCATATGTTATCCTTGGACGCTTTGCCTTCACTTCTTCGCATAAGTCAATAGCATTGTTGGAGCCATGCGAATACTCTTCCTCGTTCCTTATGGATCCATTAGACCCAGATTCACCCCCTCATTGTTTCCATTCACTAACACAAATTCTCTCTGTTCTTTCTATTCCGTTTTTCTCTGTTTCTTCTTCATTCCTCACCAATCCAACATTCTATTGTTCTTGCTTCATTAGCTTAGCCTTCTTCTGTCAATGGCTTCCAAGACTGAGGGAAAGGCTATTGGCATCAATCTTGGCACTACCTACGGTTGTATTGGCATCTGGCAGAATGATCGCGTTGGGATTATAGCCAACGATCAAGGTAACCAAACTACTCCTTCATATGTTGCCTTCACTGATACTGAGCATCTTATCGGAGATTCCGCCAAGAATCAAGATGCTCGAACCCACAGAACAGCGTCTTCAACACCAAGCAGCTCATGGGTCGGCGATTCTCTGATCTTTCTGGGTTTGCTTAGAGAGCCCCTTTCTGAATCAGTGAGCGATTTTTCTCCGAGTCTCTGTCTTGTTAAGTAGAATCTTGAACTTTGGGAGAAGCGGCGGAAGCAATGACGATGAACGGATCTTGAACCTCGGGTCAGAGAAACTGAGGAAAAATAAAATCTTGAACAAAGGCAACTGCGGGGGAAGACGCTGGTCGCGGCTCAAGCATTAACGATGAACGGAACCTTGAAGGGTTATTGTGACAGAAACAACGAGTGCAGAGAAAGGAAGATGGTGGCGCAACGGCCAGCAACCTTTGCTGTCGACAGCGAGGAGGGTGGTGCGTCACAGCCTTCAACCCAGATTCTGATGGCGGCGGAACAGGAAGGCTAGAGCTCCGTTTCAACTTCAAGAAGCAGAGATACGCAACGACGTCGTTTTTCTTCCTCCGCCTTCCGTGTGATTGAACAAGAAACGTGGGTTGAACCAAGGAACATTGGGCTGAAATACAGGAAGTCGGATGGACTATCAGATGAAAATTAGGTCCAAAATACAACATGTTCATGGTATCATGTTATGCAAATAAAGATGATTTCATTAATCACAAATGATTGTTTACAAGTGCTGAATCTACTTTTCTAAGAAAGATTAATTGACCCTAAACTCTTAGTGACTCATTGAAAAAGATTCATATTAAATTTTTTTTAGAAAGAGATCCATATTATCCTCTCTTTATATTGATTGGGACTTCACATTCAATTAGTGATATTAATCAACTTAACTAATTAGGATAACATATTATATCTTCAACAGTACATGTACATTTGAAAGATTCAAAGAAGTCAAAGAAAGTCGTACACTGATCCAAACGATGATAAAGATTTCGTTGATTCCCAAGAATAGTAAATTTGCAGTCTCTTCACGGTCTCGAGAAAAAAAGAAGAAAGGGAGGAAGAAGAGATTCGATCTCTTAATTTATTTATGCTTCCAAATTTCAGCTTCCTTCTCTATTCCTTTATTATGTCTTGTTTCGGTGCATCTTCCTATTATTGCTTATTCAATGGAGATATTTAACAAACATAACAAATAATATGATTATAATGCATTAAATAGGGATAAAATAGTATATATTGAGCACCATACTGGTCAATTTTTTATATCCATAATGTCAGGTTTACACATAGTCATGTATCTTATTTTTAAAATTTTGAGCACAGTTGTATTTCTTTGGCTAATAAGATCCAAAAGATTTCTCAATCCCAGTGGGTGCAGCTCCTCCCAAAGATCTTGCCACTTTTGAAGTAACCAGAGTCAGTTCCTGTTGCTATCACATAACCGTCCATATAGACACATCCCATTGCACTGAACTGATCAGGGGCATTCGCAGTGACTAACCGATCGAGTTTAAAATTTTGCAGGATGCATATATGTGGAGATATAATAATATTGAAAGTTACAGACTCAGCGTCAGGCATCAATCATCACGCATGCAGTTAATTTTTACAGGGAGTAGTCCATAACTTGTGAATGATAGTATAATTTGATACATACCAATTACTTTGGCGTTTATATTAACCTTTGAACCTTTATTTCATCGGTAATCATAGTCTCATGCATGTACTTACTGTGTACGTAATACAATATAGAATACGAGCTCTCTGGCCGGAAAAAAAAACAAAAGAAAAAGGAATACGGGCTCATGTGTTTCATTGACAGTTAGCTTGTGGGTTATGCAAGTATATATTCTTTGGACACTGACTTGCGTAATTCTGGAGGCACATAACCCATGATAGATTACTAAGATTACCGATAAAATAAAAGTTCAAAGGTTAATATATACAAATAACCAAATGAATTATAAACGCCAAAGTAATTGGTATGTATTAAATAATACTATCATTCACAAGTTATGGACTACTCCCTGTAAAAATGAAGTGCATGCGTGAAGATTGATGCCTGACGCTGAGTCTGTAACTTTCAATATTATTACATCTCCACATATATGCATCCTGTAAAATCTATTGCAGAAGGTATCCTACATGCTTCTTTCTTTATTTCTCTGACTAAAGTGGTATATATGCACACCTCTCCTTTATTATTTATTATTATGTTGACTCTATTCTCACAAAATATAATATATATTAAATATAAATAAAAATGGATAATTGTTGAATTTCAAGGTATAAGTAATAAAGTTTAAGGTTTTTTCTTGATGTATGTGAAACATATCAAAAAGGAGGAATTACTCTAGGGTCCCATTTAGGAGAATTAATATTAGAAAGGTCACATTAACAACTCAAGCAGCTACCAATGATAACTTAAGCAGCTATCATTGACAATCTCTTAGCACCTTTTGTATATTAATTTTCTTCCATGGGACCCTGCAGTAATTTTCACTATAAAAAAAGATTTATAAATAGGAATAGAAGAGTATTCTGCATGTTTGGAATTCATGATCCTTAAGAACATTAACATCAATTGGACTATCTTGTGTACAACTGCAAAGAATTATCCCTTTTTTGCTTTATCTATGTTCCCTTTCCTTATGTTTTCTTCCTTTATAATCCCTTCTTCATTCGCCTTTAATTTCTAACCATTTTTTTTCCTTCTTGCACTTCAACATCATCTGCAAAATTGATACCTCCTTCTCACTTGTAAGTTTGAATCATTCTCTCTTTTGATAAGTTTGAAATTAATTTGGCTTTCTACATTGATTAAGGGGCTTTTGATTTTTACTTTATATTATTTAGGCATTTAAAGTTGATTATATGATGAAGAGTCAAGAGCCGAAGGATATAACATGCAAGAAAAAAGCATGGACAATAAGCAACTTTAGTACATTGGAAACCAATGCGCAACACAATTCTGAGGTTTTCACCATTTACGATTGTGTTTGGTAATTCAAATATGCCATTTTATATCTTATCTTTCTTATTTCCTTCAAACAACTGTTCTCCATTTTCAATTGTTTTGAATTTGTTGTTCTTTCTTATTTCTTTTCTTTTTTTGGTCTTATAATTGATTGTTCAATTGTTCAAAAAAAAAATTTTTGAAAATAGAATGAACAATTATTGTGATGAAAACAAATACATTTAAGCCACTTATATTTATAAGGTTAAATCCTTTAAACATACTTGATATTTTACCATCATTAATTATTGAAACACGAATGTGCACGCATAAATTAACCTTATGAACATTTGCAAATTTGCGTATTAACTCAAATAAACATATTATTTATAAATTTTCATATAGACATTTGTTATTATGCTATTGTTAGTTATTAAAATGAGGAGTTGTAAATTTCATATAAGCGCTTATTAATTTACTATTACAATTTGTTACAATTTGTACACATGGAAATTATGACCTAAATGGCTACGAAAAAACAATCTAAGTTTTGTCCTATTACATTGTTCCCTCAAATCTTAAGTATAAGAATCATTTATGGTTTAAATTGCATATATTTATGTCCGGAGGAGTACTATTTACTAATTTATTGGCTGCTTAATTTTTAATCATCATAGTCTGTATTTATAATTAGGTGTTATTCAATGAAAATCTTAAATATGGCTGTCGCATTGTTTGTTTAGGTTAATTTATTTTAGCTAAATTTTCATTCGACTACAAGAGGAGCTAGTTTGTTTCATAAAATACAAATTAAAGATCTTTTTTTGATAGTCATCTCAATCTGGCATGTAGGACACTTTTTGTATACAGAGGAAGAATGGGCAATAAGTCATTCGCTATATATTTGGAAGCAGCTGATGTTTTGAGTTTGCCTCAAGGTTGGAGTATCCTCGTAGACTTCAGTCTAACTGTCGTCAATCAAGTTTCTAGGGAAAAATCTTTGACAAAAGGAGGTATCTTTTCTTGCATATTCATTATTACTACTACTCTAAAAATTGTTCTCTCTTCAGCAGCGTCATTTCAACTTCAATGGTGTGATTGGTTTGAAGGGAAGGTTGATAGGGGAGGAAAGGGTAATGAATGACAGAGAGATAAGGAATATTTTACTTAGTTTTAATTGAAGAAGAGCATTCTTAGTGATCCATTGTTTGTTAAATTTTACTTAGCTTTAATGAGATGTAAAATAATATATTTTTATTTATTTTTTATTTTTTATTTATAATAACGTATTTTTTTGTAAATTAATTTTATAATAATATATTTTTGAAATTTAATTTATTTTTATTATATATTTTAAATTAAAATGATATAATTAAATTTATAACAAAATTTTTATTATAATTATTTTTATTTTTAATTTTATTTTGTGACATTTTTTTAATTATAATAATATTTTTTCCTCAAAGGCATTAATGAAATATAAAAGAATTGCAAGGTAAACTTATCAAGAAGTTTCACTTCCCTCCAAAAACCACGGATTAGGGATGTTTGTCAACCTTTTATAATCACTTCTAGAATCACTTTCATGCAAGTCGAGATAAAACTCATCTCATATATTTATCTTAAATTGTGTAAAAATATCTTTCTAGAGGCTAATCCAAACACTCCTAGCTCACATATTTATTCTGGATTGTGTAAAATCACTTTTATGCAAGTCCCCTCCCCTCAAACCAAACACATTCTAAGGTAATCCTCTAAAAATTGTTCTCTCTTCAGCAGCTCATTTGAAACTACTTTTCTTCTAAATTTGAAAATGGTATAAACTATATTTGGGTGATTTGGTTGAATAATGCAGATGGAGTTAAGTTCAGTGCGAGTGCTGATAATTGGGGTTTCCCAATTTTTATGCCCTTGAATGAACTTGAAGATCCCTCTAGAGGATTTATTTCGAATGATAAATGTATTGTTGAAGTTGAGTTATTCTCGGCGACGTTTGAAGGCTTTGAGCCTACAAGACGCCAAAAGGATGATGATGTTGTTGACTTCAAGGATATGGGGAAAATAGAGAAATCATTTGTTCCTCTATTAGAGCAAGTTTGTTCGAGGCATCCTTCATTATTGGACTGTAAGAACAACAAGAGCCGTAGGTTTACCGAATGGGCATTTAATGCTTTGGGTCAAGTTCTGCAATTTCTGAAGGGCAAGAAGTGGAAAGACATGAATGAGGAAACATGTGAGAAACTTCAATATTTGTGGGAGGAGCTTGAGACGAGTAGATTAGACTTGGGTTGGCTGGAAACTCTTGTTAAATCTGCTTTAAATATGAAAGGATATGCTGAGAAGGCAGAGAGAGTGAAGAAGTTGAAGCAAAGCTTGATGTTTGCAGAGACAAAAATGAACATGACAAAAGAAAAACTGGTTGACACAGAACAAAACATTGAGGTGGTAAGAAAAGAATTGGTGGATATAGAACAGGACTTTGAAGAGAAGGATTTGGAGGCAGAAATTGGGTATGGGAAAACCTTGTCTGACTTTTAAAATATTCTTATAATAATTATTTGTATTTCATACCCCAGCTTGTGTGTGTGAGAAAGAGATAGAGAGAGACTTGGCAATTAAAATTATCAAATATGTGAAGAACCCACTTTCTTCGTAACAGAACATTCTTAGTGTATAACCTAAAATTTGTTGTTCAGCATATATACTTTCCTCAAATGCATCCAATTAACGACAATAGTTTAATTCAATTAAAGAAAAATAAATCAGCATTAATGAATTTATTTCATAACTCAACGTTTACTTAGATATCACATGTATGGTTAAAGTTAAATTTTTGCTAATGATAAAGGACACATTGCTACATTGTAGAATGTTTTCAAAGGAATATCAAACTGGTTAAAATATGGAAGTCAAAGTTTTGGTGTGTTTAGAACTGTAATATAGTTTCTCTAACCAGTTGACATGAACAAAACGAGCCTCCTATATGTTGAGTTTCCATTCCTTCTGTATCCCATCATTATGAATTTTTTCTTGGTGTGGCTTTTTACGATTAAAAATGGAGAATGACGCCTTTTTTTCATCAATAAACTGTAAACAGGAAAAGAAAATACCAAAATACTGCAATAACAATTGTTTACAGGTTACAGCTGGCTCAAGTTCAGATTTTTTGGAAAATATTTTACTCCCGAAATGAGTTTTAAGTATAGTGGTAGTTGGGGTTTTACATCATATTAAATGTCTCTGATAGGAGGTAAGCATAGATTAGATTGGATCAGATTGTAACCCAACCTGAGGCCTGGTTTGGTGAAGACCTTAGGCTGAATAAGACAATCTGAGATCTGGTTCGGTCCAACCTCAGCCTGAGGTTGGGTTGAATCACATCTGATCTAGTGGGCTACTTGGGATCCTTCCATTTTTTTAAAAAAAATTTTCTCCGTTTTTTTATCAGGGGACTACAAAAGGACTACTTGGATCCAACTTAAGCGTTTTTTTTTTGACAAAGAGGGTCTTGTTTCATCCTAGACGATATACACAATTAACATAAAAAGACCAATAATCACAAAATCCATCCGAAAGAACTAAAATCTAAACATAAATTCATGATGTCATATTGTCCAACATTCACGAATAATGATAACTAAAAATAACATCCAAATTACAATAACGCAATCCTTATAACAGATACATTAACCGCTAGTTCAATAATGACAAGCACAAGCTGGACACAAAATTTAAGTTCAATAAAAATATGACAAGCATATCTGTGTAATAGACAAAAAAAAAACCTTGTACTTTTATGCTTCCACATGACAAAGGGAGAGCAGTGCAAGCTCAGCTCTCTGAAAAAACCAGAGAAACTAGATCAATAATAGACAAAAAGCCCAAAGCACCAATAAAATGGCAGGTGAGAAATTGCCAAAGTAGCCAGCTTTCGAATAGTTCATCTTTGCATAATTTTTAAAGGCAGATAATAACTTCTCTCAACAAAACAAAAATTCTAAAGAACAATGACAACATTCTTCATCACAGAAGCAAATTCCCAACCTTAGATGCCCCGTAAATCTGGTTATGAGCCCAATAAAGATCATAAGCATGAGCTAACATTCTCACAAAACTAGTCCCAAAGTAGAACCAACATGACAGAGCATTCTCCTTCATGTTTGAGAACAAGTTGAACATGATCTAGGGCAATGGAAAAGCATCTAGAACCAAACCTCCCAAGTGCCTCAAGCCTCCCCATGGTGAATGTCTCCGAAATGAAGATGATTTGCTTGTATAGGTCTGCATATGTTATCCTTGGACGCTTTACCTTCACTTTTTCGCATAAGTCACTGGCATTGTTGGAGCCATGCGAATACTCTTCCTCGTTCCTTATGGATCAATTAGACCCACCCGTCTTCTTGTTGGCATCATAAGTTCTTGACTCAGATTCACCCCTCATTGTTTCCGTTCACTTACACAAATTCTCTCTGTTCTTTCTATTCCGTTTTTCTCTGTTTCTTCTTCTTCATTCGCCACCAATCCCAGATTCTATTGTTCTTGCTTCATGAACCCAGCTTTCTTCTGTCAATGGCTTCCAAGACTGAGGGAAAGGCCATTGGCATCGATCTTGGCACTACCTTTGGTTGTATTGGCATCTGGCAGAATAATCGCGTTGAGATTATAGCTAATGATCAAGGTAACCAAACTACTCCTTCCTATGTTGCCTTCACGGATACTGAACATCTTATCGGAGATGCCGCCAAGAATCAAGCTGCTATGAACCCACAGAACACCATCTTCGACGCCAAGTAGCTCATCGGTCGGCGATTCTCTGATCTTTCTGGGTTTGCTTAGAGAGCCCCTTCTGAATCAGTGAGTGATTTTTCTCCGAGTCTCTGTTTGGTTAAGTATAATCTTGAACTTTGGGAGAAGCGGCAGAAGCAATGACGATGAACGGATCTGGAACCTCGAGGCAGAGAAACTGAGGAAAAATAAAATCTTGAACAAAGGCAACAGTGGGGGAAGACGCTGGTCGCGGTTCAAGCGTTAACGATGATCAGAATCTTGAAGGTTATTGTGACAGACACAGCAAGTGCAGAGAAAGGACGATGATGGCACAACGGCCAGCAACCTTTGCTGCCGACAGTGAGGAGGGTGGCCCGTAACAGCCGTCAACCTAGATTCCGACGGCGGTGGAACAAGAAGGCCAAAGCTCCGTTTCAACGTCAAGAACCGGAGATGCGCAACGACGTCGTTTTTTCACCTTCTTTGTGATAGAACAAGAAATGAGCATTGAACCAAGGAACATTAGGCTGAAATACAAGAAGTTAGATGAACTATCAGTGAAAATTAGGCCAAAAATACAACATGTTCATGGTATCATGTTAAGCAAATGAAGATGAATTCATTAATCACAAATGATTGTTTATAAGATATGAGTCTACTTTTCTAAGGGAGATTAATTGACTATAAACTCTCAGTAACTCATTGAGTCTACTCCAATCGCTATTAAAAAACCGTCCATATAGACACATCCCATTGCACTGATCGGGGGCATTCATAGTGATTGAGGGTGAACCATTTAATTCTAAATTCATATGGAAAAAAATAAGACACATGACTACGAGTGAATGAAAAAATTAACATAATAAATATAAGAAACTTGATATTGTTATAAAATGAGAAAGAGTTTGAGAGTAGAAGAAGATAAAGATAGAAGAAGAAATTGAGAGAGAAAAGTGTATCATCTTGATCACTGGTATGTACAAAGGCTTAGTACATTGTCCCTATTTATAGGGTCCAAGGCATTGATCAGAAAACAAAGGAGTTACAATGGTATTAAGCAACTTAATGGTACAATAAGGGATAATAAGAAACACATACTTAAGACTCTTTAATTTAGGAGGTTAAAGAGTATAATGTCATAAGGTGGAATCCCATGAGTCACAAGAATATCCACACCACACATCATATTCTATAACACTCCCCATTGGATGTTCTTAGACAAATATTATGCCTCATTAAAAACCTTACAAGGAAAAACCCATTGGGATAAAAACCTAGTGAAGAAAAAAATAGTACAAAATATTGTCTCCACCTGATGACAACATCACTTTATGTCTTTGAGCCTTCGCATTCCAATTCCATATACCAACTTCTCAAATGTTCTAGTCGGCAATGTCTTTGTAAAAAGATCTGCAAGATTATCACATGAGCGAATTTGCTGAATATCTATATCACCACTCTTTATGAGATCATGAGTGAAAAAGAATTTTGGAAAGATATGTTTTGTTCTGTTTCCTTTGATATACCTTCCTTTCAATTGAGCTATGCATACCGTTTTATCTTCATATAAGACTGTTGGAATCTTTTGGCCCAAAAGCAATTCACACATTGTTTGAATATGCTGAGTCATTGATCTTAGCCAAACACACTCTCAACTTGCTTTGTGAATAGCGATTATTTCCGCATGATTTGATGAGGTGGCCGATAAAGTTTGTTTTACCGAACGCCAAGATATAGCTGTATCCCCACAAGTAAATAAATATTCTGTTTGAGATTTACTTTTATATAGATCTGATAAAAATCTTGCATCAGTAGAACCAATCAATTGTGATACAGATTCATTGGAATAAAATAATCCCATATCAAGTGTCCCTCGAAGGTATCGAAATATATATTTAACTCCATTCCAATGCCTTCTTATTGGGTACGAACTAAATCTTGCTAAGAAATTTACAGCAAATGCAATATCATGTCTCGTTGAATTAGTAAGATACATTAGTGCACCTATAGCACTAAGATATGGTACTTCCCGACCAAGAAGTACTTCCTTTTTCTCTTGAGGGTGAAAAGGATCTTTCTTCTTATCAAGCGATCTGACAACCATCGGAGTAGTTAATAGATGTGCTTTATTCATGTAAAATCGCTTTAACATTTTTTCAATGTAAGTTGACTGAAAAAGAAAAATTCCATTATTCATATGCTCAATTTGTAAGCCAAGACAAAACTTTGTCCTTCCAAGATCCTTCATTTCGAATTCCCTCTTTAAACAATCAACTGCTTTTTGGAGTTCTTCAGGAGTTCCTATTATATTCAAATCTTCTATATATATAGCAATTATAACAAATTCTGATCAATTTCTTTTTATAAAAACACATGGGCAAACTAGATCATTTTTATAACTTTTCTTCAATAAATATTCGATAAGACGATTATACTATATTCTTCTTTATTGCTTCAATCCATATAAGGATTTATGCAAATGAATTGCATAATCTTCTCGAGAATTATTACATCCTTCTGGAAATTTAAATCCTTCATAGATTTTCATATAAATTTCAGCATCTAAAGAACTATATAAATATGATGTAACAACATCTATTAAACGCATATCAAGTTTCAGATTCACTACCAAACTAATTAAATATTTTAAAGTGATTGTATCTACCACAGGAGAATATGTCTCCTCAAAATCAATGCCAGGTCTTGGTGAAAAATCTTGTGCTACAAGTCGTGCTTTATATCTTACGACCTCATTTTTCTCGTTTTGTTTTCGCACAAATACCCATTTATATCCAACGGGTTTTACACAATTTGGTTTTCGGACTACAGGTCCAAAAACTTCACGTTTTGAAAGTAAATTCAATTATGCTTGAATTGCATCTTTCCATTTTGGTCAATCATCCCATTGTCTACACTCTTCAATTGACCTAGGTTCAAGATCCTCATTTTCATTGATTATTTCAATGGCAACATTGTATGCAAATTTGTTGTCGACAATTACCTCTTCTCGGTTCCACCTTTTTCCTGTAGTGACATAACTTATGGAGATCTCTTCATCATTTTCAGGTACCTGGACCTCTTTTAGGGTCTTTTGGTTAGTTATATCTTGAGTTTCTTCTAGAGGAACGGCCTCCTCAACTTGACCATCTTGATCGTTTACTTCCTTTTTCTTTTTAAGATTTGTATCTTTGGAATCAACTGGTCTACCACGCTTCAGGCGTGGTTTAGACTCATTTGCAATTATTGATTATCCAGCCGGGACATCGATTCTAATTGGAGTATTTTCAGCTGGAATGTGAGATTTGGTAATCCTCTTAAGGTCAGTAAATGCATCTAGCAGTTGATTTGCAATATTTTGCAAATGAATTATCTTTTGAACTTCACGTTCACATTATTGTGTATGAGGATCTAGATGCAATAGTGATAATGTTTTCCATGAGATTTCTTTATCCAACTGCTTATTTTCTCCCCTTAATGTTGGGAAAGTTATCTCATCAAAGTGGTAATCATCAAAACGTATCGTAAATAAATCTCCAGAAGATGGTTCTAAATACTTTATTATAGATGGAGATTCAGAACCAACATATATTCCTAACCTTCTTTGAGGTCCCATCTTTGTGCGTTGTGGTGGAACAATAATGACAAATACTGCACATCCAAAAATTTTAAGATGGGAAATATTTGGCTCTTGACCAAAAGCCAATTGCAATGGGAGAATTTATGATAACTTGCTGGCCTGATGTGTATAATTGTTGTTGCATGTAAAATTGCATGTCCCCAAGCTGAAATGGGAAGTTTTGTTCTCAAAAGCATTGGTCTAGCTATCAATTGGAGGCTCTTAATAAATGATTATGCTAAACCATTTTGTGTATGAACATGAGCAATAGAGTTTTCTATCTTTATTCCAATTGCCACGCAATAATCATTGAAAGTTTGAGATGAAAACTCACTTGCATTATCAAGATGAATTGTCTTAATTGAATGGTCAGAAAATTGTGCTCTTAATCGAATTATTTGAGCGAGTAATCTAGCAAATGCTAAATTATAGAATGATAACAAGGATACATGTGATCATCTTGTAAATGCATCTATTAAAACCATGAAATATCTAAATGGTCCACATGGTGGATGAATAGGTCCACATATATCTCCTTAGATACACTCTAGAAATGTAGGGAATTTAGCCCCGACTGTTGTCAGTGAAAGCTTTGTAATTAGCTTTCCTTGAGAACAAGCAGCACATAAGAAATCTTTAAATTGAAGAATCTTTTAGCTCATCACTAGATGTCCATGTGAATTTTCAATAATTCTTCGCATCATAGTTGACCCGGGATGGCCTAACCGGTCATACCAAACAATAACTGTATTTTTATCAGCAAACTTTTGGCTTACTATAACATTTGCCTAAATTGTACTAATACTTGTATAGTACAAACCAGAAGATAATGCATGCAATTTTTCGAGCGCACACTTCTCTCCATATCTATCAATTGTAATATGTAGATATTCCCCATTATTCTCATGCATAGTCTCAATGTGAAACCCATTTTGGCGGATATCTTTAAAGCTTAACAAATTTCTTTAAGACTTAGAGGAATATAAAGCATCATCAATCACAAATTTTGTCCCTTTGGCTAATATTATGATTTTTCTTTCGGAGCCTTCAATTAATTTTGTATTACCCTCTATAGTATTGATGCTTACACTTATTATTGTTAGATGAGAAAAATATCTTTTATCCTTAAGTATAGTGTGTGTTGTTGCACTTTCTATGAGGCATGTATCTGCATTCTTATGTCTAATGATTGAAACATCCATAATCTTCAAAAGAAAAGAAATGTATTAAAGCAAAGTGGAAATACATAAGAAGCAATAATGACCTCATTACATATGAAGAAGGAATGAAAGCAAAGCATAAACTAGTGTGAAAAAACATAATTAAATATAAACTAAAACATTGTTATTATGCTAGCTTCCAACCAAACTCATCTAATCATGATTATCAAAGAAATTAGCCACATCGAAGTGCGTCGTAGCATCAAGGCCATTAATATCATCTTGGAGTATGACATCATCATTTTTATACACCTCATTCTCATTTGGAAAAACCAAATTGTCTTCCACATTATTCACACTCCTTTTAATGGAGGCTTAATAAATTTTTGCTAAATGCTCAGGCGTAGGATACAGACATGACCAATGCCCTTTCATACCACATCGATAACATCTATTCTCAACAACTTTTGAAGGACCATGCTTGTCCTTTTTCTACCCACCATTATGGTTTTTCATTGGGTGGGTATTAGAATTATTATTACTTTTACCTCCATGATAATAATAATTACCACGTCCCTTACCATGGCTTCGATCACATCCACGCCCACAACCACGAGCATGATAATTATAACGTATGCTCACATTCGCTTCAGGGAATGGAGTAGATCCAGTGGGACGAATCTCATGATTTTTCATCAAGAGCTCATTATTTTTTTCAGCCACCAACAAACATGATATTAATTCAGAGTGCTTTTTAAAACCTTTCTCTCGATATTGCTGCTGCAGGAGCATATTCGAGGCATAGAAAGTAGAGAAGGTTTTTTCTAATATATCCACATCAGTTATGTTCTCACCACATAATCTCAATTGAAAACTTATTTTAAAAAATGCAAAATTGTGTTCACTTACAGTCTTAAAATCATGTAGCCTCAAATGTATCCATTCATAATGGGCTCTAGGTAAAATCACCATTTTTTTGGTGATCAAATCTTTCCTTTAAATTAGTCCACAATTCTAATGGATCTTTTACTGTTAAGTACTCAGCTTTCAAACCCTCATGAAGGTGGTAGCGAAGAAAAATCATGGCATTGGCCTTATCTTGGCTAGTGGTTTCTTTTCCTGGTAAAATAGCATCATCTAGACCCTTAACTCTAGGTTGATTTCAGCATCCAAGACCCAAAATAGATAATTCTTTCCTGAGATATCAAGCGTTGTGAACTCGAATTTTGCAAGATTGGTCATGATTTGGACTAAAAACAATAATATCAATTAGAATCATGATAAAATTGATGTAAAATACAATTACATAATGACTTAAAAATACAATAACATAGTCAAAACATGATGTAAAATATTAGAATTTACAAATCACATATAAAAAAACATAAATATATATAATTAAAAGCATTAAAACGGCTATTAAATAATAAATAAGGAAATAAACAACGTAAATGAGGAACAAATAATAACTGAGATAACAAAATGTAAAATAAATAAACAAAATGTAAATAATGATAAAAGGAAAATGATAATAAAAACATAATGACAAATAAACAAAATGGTGATCAAAGATAATGAAAAAAAATAAAATAAATAACAGAAATAAATGAAATGTACATAAAATGAAATAGCTTAATATATAAATGTTAATAACAATAGAATTAAAACAAAAAAATATAAATATCAAATAAATAAATGAAGTGTAAATAAAAAATATAATATGACAATATGAAATAAATATCTATAGAAGGGGGATGACAATATATATAGGGAGGTAGGGAAATACACACACAAACACACACACACACACCAATAAATATTAATGTAGCAATAAATAAATAAGTGTATATGTGGCAATATAAATAATATCACAAAATGAATAAATATATAAATAACAAGTATAAAGAAGAAAGAAAAATAATAAACAATGATATTTATTCACAATATGAATAAATACATATACATATGTATATACATACATACATATATATATAAATATGTTTGTTGATATATATAAGTGATACTGATGTGAGTATAACTATAATAAAATGAATAAAGAATTAAAAAAAAAGATAAATTAGGAGTGGGAGTGAAAATACATGTAAGTTACAAGAACAATGAGTAAATAACAATAAAAATAAATAAATAGCAATAATAAAAATGATAATTACAAAAAAAATTAGAGGCATATAATAAGAAGAATATAGCTTCTGGCTATATTGTAAGACATATGGCTTCTGGCCATATGATATCAAAATGATATGATTTCAGTCATATGTTAAAATAACAACAATAATATAAATAACTTGTAAAGAAGATTAGAATGATATATAATAACAACAACAATCTCCAATCCTAGCCATTTAACTAATTCCATATAGTGGCTTATCAGATTATCCTATATTGATCAAGAGTATATAAATTGAAAATACAATAAAAGGAAGTAGAGAAAATTGTTAAGGTAACTCTGAGATAAGTATACCTTTGTTAGAACTATCATGCTGATAACGTGTTATAAAATGAGAAAGAGTTTGAGAGTAGAAGAAGAGAAAGATGAAAAAAGAAATTGAGAGAGAAAAGTGTGTCTTCTTGATCACTTATATGTACAAAGACTTAGTACATTATCCCTATTTATAGGGTCCAACACATTGATCACAAAACAAAGGTGTTATAATGGTATTAAGCAAATTGATGGTACAATAGGGGGTTATAGGAACACGTACTTAAGACTTTTTAATTTATGAGGTTAAAGAGCATAATGTCATAAGATGGAATCCCATGAGTCACAAGAACATCCACACCACACATCATATTCTATAACAGATATAAATTTTATCTATACATAGAATATATAGAAACGAAGTTAAAAAGTTATTAGAGACTAACGAGGGCCAAGTGGATGAAACACATTGAAAAATACTGCGTTTTGGGTACTGCCGAAGATTAATTGGAGGGATCATCGAGATTCACAGGAAATGGCGCAAACTAAGTGGTTTCTGAACATTAATATCATTAATATTCAACAATGGAACTAATTATCTTTAAAGCCATACCGAGTTAGAAGAACCCAAGAACAACAAATGCTACATATTCACTCCCTTGAGAGTGAAAGTCAAATGGACTGATCAACCCCAATACCAGCATTACTACTTTGTTATTACTAGCATTAATTCATGAGGCAGTTTAGTCCTCCACGCTCGTACATTGTTGAATCAATCAAGCCTCTGATTTTATTAACTATGTTAAGAACATTGAATGAATTGGAATATATCTTGCCCATATCCCTATGTGGTAGCCATCATCCAACTATATATAAGCCATATTAACTACCCATTTCACTGAATGCTTCATCTGTTTTGCTCTTTGACCTACCCACCCAATTGTGTTGTTGGTTTCTGGGTTTTGATTGTGCTTATGTAAACATGAAGACATATATATATAGCAATAAGTTGATTGCCCGACAAGGAAGAATCATCTAGAAGAATCATCAGGAACAAAAGGATATAACATGCAAGTAAATAGCATGGACTATTACAAACTTCAGTTCATTGAAGATTAACGCACAACACTTTTCTGAGGTTCTCATTGCCGGGCATTGTTCTTGGTACTTACCAACATCTATTTGTCATGCTCAATTCCATATGACCATTTGAAAAAAATCGTGTTAATTTGTTGATTGCCAAATTTTGAGAAAATGAAAGTTGCTGGAATGGGCAGAGGATGAAGTAGATGAGTTATTTTTAGCACATTAACGTAAAAATCGTCTATATGCACACCTCTCCTTCATTACCAATGGATTATCGACAAAATTTTGGTTTGCCACGAAATGTAATTACCGATAGAACTTGTTTCGTTGCTAAATTTATGGTCACAAATTGGTTACTCACGAAATTTTAATTCTGACGCAAATTACTGATGGAATTTTACCACAAAATTTCCGTGGGTAACTTTTCCACGGAATTTCCCATGGCAAATTAATTTTTTTCTAATAAATAATAATGCCACGTGTTACCTCTGCTAGGAGGCACCTCACAGCTGAGCCCCCGCCACATGTCACTTTCGTCAGTTGCCACGTGTCGCCACTCGATAAATCCACAATTTTGCCTTCACTAGGAATCAAATCCAGACCACCTGTGTACGCGCGTGATTCCTTGCCAGTTGAGTTGCGATGATCTTGTATTTTCTAAACGCATATTTCAATATATATAATATTCTACTGCATGATAAATTATTTATATTTATAATTATATGCACACACACATATATATTTAATATATACACATATACATATACATATAATATTATTAGAAACTAAAAATAAATTGAATGATAATTTTAATTTATGTGTTTATTATTTTATATATTTGCATTCTATTTTATATATAATATATTATTGATTAGATAATAATTTTTATATATTTATATGATTATTAATTTCATAATTTTTATAATTTTAAAAAATATTGATTTTAATATAAAATTTATTACAAAAAAATAAATATTATTTCTAATATTTTCATATTTAATATTCATTTTAATTAATATATTAATGAAAATTTAATAACAAATAATAATAAAATAAATAAGAATAATAAATAAAAAATTAAATTAGAAATTAATAATTAATTAATAGGAATTAAATAATAATTAAATTTTCCACGGAATATTTTTCCTTGACTAATTCCATGGCTAATTTTACTATGGAAAATTTCCATCTGAAATTTTTCATTAAGGTGTTGACTCTTTATTCATGTGTATCATTCATGCTTCTTTCTTTATTTCTCTAACTAACATCGTATATATGCACACCTCTCCTTCATTATTTATTATTGTGTTGTCTCTATTCTTATAGAATATAATACATATTAAATATGAATAAAGATTGATAACTGTTGAATTTCGAGACATAAGTAATGAAGTTTAAGGTTTTTCCATAATGTGTGTGAAACATATTAAAAATAATTTATAAATAAAAATAGATAAGTACTCTGCATGTTTGGATTTCGATAATCATTAAGAATATTAACATCAATTGGACTATCTTGTGTGCAACAGCAAATAATTATCCCTTTTTTGCTTTCTATGTTCCCTCTCCTTCTGCTTTCTTCCTTTATAATCCCTTCTTCATCCGCCTTTCTAACCATTTTTTTTCCTTCTTGCACTGCAACGTCATCTACAAAATTGATACCTCCTTCTCACATGTAAGTTTGAATCATCTTCTCTTCTTATAAGTTTGAGATTAATTTGCAAAGGCATACGATAACCAGGCTCAACAAAACAAACATTCTGAAGAACAATGACAACATTCTTCACCACAGAAGCAAATTCCCAACCTTAGATGCCCCGTAAATCTTGTTATGAGCCCAGTAAAGATCATAAGCATGAGCTAACATTTTCGCAAAACTAGTCCCAAAGTAGAACCAACATGACAGAGAATTCTCCTTCATGTTTAAGGACAAGTTGAACATGATCTGGGGCAACAGAAAAGCATCTAGAACCAAACCTCCCAAGTGCTTCAAGCCTCCCCATGGTGAATGTCTCCGAAATGAAGATGATTTGCTTTCATAGGTCTGCATATGTTATCCTTGGACACTTTACCTTCACTTCTTCGCATAAGTCAATAGCATTTTTGGAGCCATGCAAATACTCTTCGTCGTTCCTTATGGATCCATTAGACCCACCCGTCTTCTTGTTGGCATCATGAGTTTTTGACACAGATTCATCCCTCATTGTTTCCGTTCACTTACACAAATTCTCTCTGTTCTTTCTATTCCCTTTTTCTCTGTTTCTTCTTCTTCATTCATCACCAATTCCACATTCTATTGTTCTTGCTTCATTAGCTTAGCTTTCTTCTCTCAATGGCTTCCAAGACTGAGGCAAAAGATATTGGCATCGATCTAGGCACCACCTATGGTTGAATTGGCATCTGGCAGAATGATCGCGTTGAGATTATATCAAGGTAACCGAACTACTCCTTCGTATGTTGCCTTCACGGATACTGAGCATCTTGTCGGAGATGCCGCCAAGAATCAAGCTACTATGAGCCCACAGAACACCGTCCTCGACGCCAAGCAGCTCATCGGTCGGCGATTCTCTCATCTTTATGGGTTTGCTTAGAGAGCCCCTTCTGAATCGGTGAGCGATTTTTCTCCGAGTCTATGTCTGGTTAAGTAGAATCTTGAACTTTGGGAGAAGCAGCGGAAGCAATGACGATGACGGATCTTGAACCTCGAGTCAAAGAAACTGAGGAAAAATAAAATCTTGAACAAAGGCAACTGTGGGGGAAGACGCTGGTCGCGGCATGAACGGAATCTAGAAGGGTTATTGTGATAGAAACAGCGAGTGCGGAGAAAGGAAGATGATGGCGCAACGGCCAGCAACCTTTGCTGTGGACACCCAAGAGGGTGGTCCGTCACCGCCTTCAACCCAAATTTCAACGGCGGCGGAACAAGAAGGCTAGAGATCCGTTTCAACTTCAAGAAAAGGAGATGGGCAACGACGTCGTTTTTTGCGGCTTCTGCGTGATTGAACAAGAAACAAGCTTTGAACCAAGGAACATTGGGCTGAAATACAAGAACTCAGATGGACTATCAGATGAAAATTAGGTCCAAAATACAACATGTTCATAGTATCATGTTAAGCAAACGAAGATTAATTCATTAATCACAAATGATTATTTACAAGTGATGAAAATACTCTTTTAAAGAAGATTAATTAATTAACCATAAACTTTTAGTTACTTGTTAAAGAAAACTCATGTTAACTTTTTTTTTAGAGATATATATGTTATCTTCCCTTTAAAATAGTGTATTATATGAGGGAAAGGAAAGAGAAGAGTGAGTGGGATGTTAGAGGGGAGTAAATATTAATGCTGATGACTAGTAAGTAGTATTGGGAAACGAGTTGGCCAGCAGGTTGGCAGGTCAACCCGCAAGCCAAACGGTGAAGGCATATGCGGCCCATATCCTGGCGGGTTGGGAAAACCCCAGCTCAAGCATGTCATGGCAGGATGGCGGGCCAACCTGCCAGCCCGCTATTTTTTTATTTTTAAATTTTTTAATATATTTATAATTTTTAATAAATATAAATGTTTACAAAAATAATTAATTTGAAGTTAATTGACTTCAAAAAATATCTTTGGAATAAATTTTCATATATTATTTAGTAATTATAATATATTTAATAAATTTTATTTATTTTAATCTTAAACATCTTTTAAAAAATATTCATTTTGATACATAAATAAAAATAAAATAGAAACAAGTATATACAATCATGTGTTGTGTGGTTTATGAAGATTTAACATGGTAAAAAACTTACTTAAAAAATGACTTTTAAAAAAATTAAAAAAGTAAAAAACAGTCGGGCTGACAGGGCCGCGGGTTGAGCTTGTTTTTCCAGCTCTGCTAGTGAGATGTGAGGTGGTGATTTCTCTATGGCTTTTTGATGGATTATTTTAGTCAATCTTATTTTCATTTTTAGTTTTGTTAGGAAAAATTACTAACAAAATCTTTTATTATAAACTTTATTATTTAAAGAAGCTCAAAATTTGTTTGACACAATTACGAGTAAATTTGGTAGCTTATTCCACCACCTTTGCAGTTGAGAAATATCTTAAAAAAAGGTACGCGTTAAGTTTATTTTAATCCCGAATGATAGTTTAAAATGATGTTTGTTAACCTTTATATTTTACTTTCAAGACTTTCGATTCGTCAAATTTGTTTTTATATGGTGTTAATGTGTCATATAAACACTTATTTCTTTATAATTAATCAAATTTTCAGGTGGCAAAAAGAAAATGGTGCAACTTTTCTTTAGGTGGGTTCAACACACTTAAATACTTGTACGCCAAGAATTTTTCGGCGGGAGAATACCAGGGGCGAATCTTGAAAATTAGAATTAATTTGACCAAAATCTAAATTGTAAAATACTAGACTGCCCCTCTCTCGTCTTCGGTCTCCTAGTCTAATTATCAACTGATATGGGTTACTAGGCCATGGGGATTCGGATGTTTTCAGTACGCCACCCGTCTCTAATTTTGTTAGAATCCATTTTATACTGTTAGGACCCTTTGATCAATGAAAAGTTCTGAATTTTCTTTCAATCATGGGAAGCCCTCTCCCACAAAAGACGGTGGGAACATATTTTTCAACACTATAAAATTAATAAGAAGAGTATTCAACTTCTTACCTACTGTGTTATTAAAGATAATATGGTTATTTAACTCAATTTTTTTACCTACTTTACCATCATTTTAACATAACCAAATATAAATTTTCCTATCAAATCATTTTTCATTCCAATGTATACCAAACATACTATGTTAAAAAATTTTCCTTTTTCTTCTCTTCCATTCTCTTTCATTCCTTTTCATTCCCATCTATTTTTTTTTTAATCCAAACGGCCCTTTAGATTGAATTTTAAGAAGTCAAGGAAGTCAAAGAAACTCGTGTGCTGATTCAAAGGACGATGAAGATTGAAGTCTCTTCATAAGATGAGCCCATTTGATTCCCAAGAATAGTAAGGTTGCAGTCTCTTCATGGTCTTGAGAAAAAAAAAAAAAGAAGAAAGGCAGGAAGAAGAGACACGATCTCTTGATTAATTTATTTATACTTCCAATTTTCAGCCTCCTTCTATATTCCTTTATTATGTTTTGTTTCGGTGCATCTTCCTACTATTGCCTTTTCAACGGAGATATTTAATCAACGTAACAAATAATATGATTATAATTTATTAAATAGGGATAAAATAGTATATATTAAGCACCATACTGGCCAATTTTTTATATCCATAGTGTCAAGTTTTCTAATTATCCATGGCCATGTATCCTATTTTTAGAATATTGAACAAAGTCATATTTATTTGATTAATAAGATCCAAAAGGTTGATCAATCCCAGTGGGTGCAGCTCCCCTTCTTGGACCAAAGATCTTACCACTTCTGAAGTAACTGGAGTCTGTTCCCATCGCTATTACAGAACTTTCCATATAGACATATCCCATTGCAATGATTGGGGGCATTCGTAGTGATTGAGGGTAAACCATTTAATTATAAATTCATATGGAAGAAAAAGACATATAATTACGCATGATTGAAAAAATTAACATAATAAATATAAAAAAATTGACTTAAGTTTTATCTATACGTAGAATATATATAAACGAAGTTAAAAATTTATTAGAGACTAATGAGGGGCAAGTGGATGAAACATATTGAAAAGTACTGGATTTTGGGTACTGCCGAAGATTAAGTGGTTTCAGAACATTAATATCATTAAAATTCAACAATGGAGCTAATTATCTTTAAAGCCATACCGAGGTGGAAGAACCAAGAACAATGAACACTACCTATTCTCTCCCTTGAGACTAAAGGCCAAATGGACTAATCAGCCCCACTACGAGCATTACTACTTTGTTATTACTAGCATTAATTAGTCCTCCACGCTCGTACGTTGAATCAATCAAGCCTCCAATTTTATTAACTTTGGCAAGAACATTGAATGAATTGGAATATGTCTCGCCCATATCCCTATGTGGTAGCCATTATCCAACTATGTATAAGCCATATTGACATCCCATTTCACCGAATGCTTCATTTGTTTTCCACTTTGACCGACCCACCCAGTTGCCCTGTTGGTTTCTGGGTTTTGATTGCATTTATGTAAACATGCAGACACACACACACACATATATATATATATATAGCAATAAGTTGATTGCCCGATGACGAAGAATCATCAGGAACTGAAGGATATAACATTCAAGAAAATATAGCATGGACTATTACAAACTTCAGTTCATTGAAGAATAACGCACCCCACTTTTCCAAGGTTCTCACTGCGGGTCAGTATTCTTGGAACTTACCAACATCTATTTGTCATATTCAATTCCATACGACCATTTGAAAAAAAAAATCGTGTTAATTCGTTGATCGCCAAATTTTGAGAAAAGAAAGTTGCTGGAATGGGCAGAGGATGAAGCAGATCAATTTTTTTTAGCATATTAATGTAAATATCGTATATATGCACACCTCTCCTTCACGGTGATCAATCAAATTTGTAGGGTAAAATCTGTTGGAGAACGTATCATTCATGCTTCTTCTTTCTTTATTTCTCTAACTAAAATCGTATATATGCACACCTCTCCTTCGTTATTCATTATTGTGTTGACTCTATTCTTATAGAATATAATGTATATTAAATATGAATAAAGATGAATAATTGTTGAATTTCAAGGTACAAGTAATGAAGTTTAAAGCTTTTCCTTGATGTATATGAAACATATTAAAAATGATTTATAAATATGAATAGAAGAGTACTCTGCATGTTTAGAATTAGATGATCCTTAAAAACATTAACATCAATTGGACTATCTTGTGTGCAACAGTAAAGAATTATCCCTTTTTTGCTTCCTATGTTCCCTCTCCTTCTGCTTTCTTCCTTTGTAATCCCTTCTTCATCCTCCTTTCTAACCATTTTTTTCCTTCTTGCACTTCAACATCATCTGCAAAACTGATACCTTCTCACCTGTAAGTTTGAATCATTTTCTCTTCTAATAAGTTTAAAATTAATTTGGCTTTTTGAGTTGATTAAATGGCTTTTGATTTTTAGTTTGTAGTATTCAGGCATTAAAAGTTGATTGGACGATGAAGAGTCAGGAGCCGAAAGACGTAACATGCAAGAAAGTAGCATGGACAATCAGCAACTTCAGCACATTGAAAATCAATACACCACACTATTATGAGGTTTTCACTATCTACGATTGCGCTTGGTAATTAAAATATGTTATTTTATATCATTCCTTTCGTGTTTCCTTCAAAAAGTTGTTCTCCATTTTCAATTGTTTTGTACTTGTTGTTCTTTCTTATTTCTTTGCTTCTTTTGGTCTTATAATTGATTGTTCAATTGTTCAAAAATATAATGAACAACTATTGCTATGAAAAAAAGCACATTTAAGTCGCTTATATCTATCAGGTCAAATCCTTTAAATATACTTGTTCTTTTAGCATAATTAATTATTAAAATGCGTATGTGCACGTGCAAATTAATCTTATGAGAACTGGCAAATTTTCGTAAGAACCCAAATAATATAAATTAGTATTCGTAAATTTTTATATAAACACTTGTTAGTTTGCTAGTATTAGTTATTAAAATTACGAGTTATAATATTACTATTTGTTAAAATGTGTAGATACACATGTAAATTATGACTTAAATGGCTACAAATAAACAAATCTAAGTTTTATCCTATTGTTGCTACACTGCTCCCTCAATTCTTAAGTATAAGAATCATTTATGGTGTAAATTGCATATATTTAGACCCGGAGGAGTACTATTTATTGATTTATTGACTGCTTATTTTTTAATCATTATAGTCTGTATTTTATAATTAGGTGCTATTCGAAGAAAATCTTAAATATGGTTGTCTATTGTTTGTTTAGGTTAATTTATTTTAGCTAAATTTTCATTCGACTATTAGAGAAGTTTGTTTCATAAAAGACAAATTAAAGATCTTTTTTTGGATAGTCATCTCAATCTCGCGTGTAGGAGACTTCGTGTATACAGAGGAGAGAGTGGCGATAAGTCACTGGCTATATATTTGGAAGCAACTGATGTTTTGAGTTTGCCTCAAGGTTGGAGTATCTTCGTAGACTTCAGCCTAACTGTCGTCAATCAAGTTTCTAGGAAAAAATCTCTGACAAAAGGAGGTATCCTTTATTGCATATTCATTGTTACTGCTCCTCTAAAAATTGTTCTCTCTTCAGCAGCGTCATTTGAAACTGAAGGTTCTTTTTTTCTAAAGTTGAAAATGGTAAGAACTAAGAACTATATTTGGGTGATTTGGTTGAATAATGCAGATGGAGGTAACCCAGCTAAGTTCAGTATGGGTTATTGTACTTGGGGTTATGGTAATTTTAAGCCCTTGAATGAACTTGAAGATCCCTCTAGAGGATTTATTTCGAATGATAAATGTATTGTTGAAGTTGAACTTTTCTCGGCAACGTTTGAAGGCTTTGAGCCTACAAGACGCCAAAAGGACGATGATGTTGTTGACTTCAAGGATATGGGGAAAATAGAGAAATCGTTTGTTCCTCTATTAGAGGAAGTTTGTTTTTGGCATCCTTCATTATTGGACTGTAAGAACAACAAAAGTTGTAGGTTCACCGACTGGGCATTTAATGCTTTGGGTCAAGTTCTTCAATTTCTGAAGGGCAAGAAGTGGAAAGATATGAATGAGGAAACATGTGAGAAACTTCAATATTTGTGGGAGGAGCTAGAGACGAGTAGATTAGACTTGGGTTGGCTGGAAACTCTTGTTAAATCTGCTTTAAATATGAAAGGGTATGCTGAGAAGGCAGAGAGAGTGAAGAAGTTGAAGCAAAGCTTGAGGGTTGCAGAGACAGAAATGAACATGACGAAAGAAAAACTGGTTGACACAGAACGAAACATTGAGATGGTAAGAAAAGAATTGGTGGATATAGAACAAGACTTTGAAGAGAAGGATTTGGAGGTAGAAATTGGGTATGGGAACACCTAGTCTGACTTTTAAAAGATTCTTATAAGAATTATTTGTATTTCATACCCCATCTTGTGTGTGTGAGAGAGATAGAGAGAGACTTGGCGATTAAAATTATCAAATATGTCCACTTTCTTCATAACAGAACATTCTTAGTGTATATTTGTTGCTCAGCATATATACTTTCCTCAAATGCATCCAATTAAACACAATAGTTTAATTCCATTAAACAAAACTAAATCAGCATTAATGTATTATTTTCATAACTCAACGTATGCTTACATATCACATGTATGATTAAAGTTAAATTTTTGCTAATGATAAAGGACACATTGCTAAATTTTAGAATGTTTTCAAAAGAATATCATACTGGTTAAAATATGGAAGTCAAAATTTTGGTGGGTTTAGAACTGTAATATAGTTTCTCTGACCAGTTGAGATGAACAAAGACGAGCCTCCTATATGTTTAGTTTCCATTCCTTTTGTATCCTCTCATTATGAATTTTCTTGGTGTGGCTTTTTATGTATTGCTGATTAAAAATGGAGAATGACGCCTTTTTTTCATCAATAAACAGTAAACAGGAAAAGAAAATGTACATGTTTGGCAACCTCGTTTGACCCTCCAAAATGCATTCGAAAGATCAGAAGTCCGTTTCTAATTTTTAAGATGTTTGGATACATAACTTTGAAGAATGCATTTTCGAAAACGGAACTTTTGACAAAAGTTAAAAAAAATATCGTCCTGCTTTTTCTCACTGAGGCCTTCATCACCATACCCTCAATCTGCCACACCCATCTTGTCAACACTCCCCCCATCCCTCTTTTCTGAACCATACCCCAACGTAGCACTCTCTCATTGGCTCCCTCCCTCATCTTTCAATGCCTTCACTTCCCCTTACCCCCATCACCCTCCAGACACGTGTTTTTTTTTTTGCCAACAATCCTCCAGACAGCATATAATCTCACTTACATGTTTGGTTAAAAAAAAAAATTCACTTACATGTTAAAAAAAAAAATTATAATATGTAGTGTAAATATATTTTCTTTTATTCCATTTTTCAATTATTTGTAATGTAAACATATTTTCTTTTATTTCATTTTTTTTTTCATTTTATCATAATATGTAAAATAATGTATATATATTAATAATTTTCACTCCATTTTAAATAATTTTTCTCAAAAAGTCACTTCTCCAACATTTATCCAAACATAAATGCATTCTACTAAAAGTCATTTTGAATCTATCATATCCAAACATAAACTCCTTCTTTCAAAATGCATTCTGACAAAAATTCCTTTTTCCAAAATACATTTTGACAAAAGTCATTCCCCAATAATTTCCCAAACGGACTCAATATCAAAATACTCCAATAACAATTGTTTAATAGTTTATTACTGTAGCCATCTTTATTCGGCTTCATGAAATGATTGCATTGACTTCTTTTTTGTCTCTGTGACTTTGGTCATCCCTTGCTTTCCTTTTCTTTTTGCAAAAAAAAAACAAAAAAAGCCTTCAATTTTAATTCTTTTTAATAGTTTAAATTTATTTATTTTGATAGTTTAAATTTATTTATATTTATAATATTAATTTTATAGAATATTAAATACAAGCCTTCAATGTTTTTAAATCCAATGGTGGATAAAACATTTTAAGAAGAGAAGGAAAAATAGAAAAATTAGAGAATCCAAACACATAGGTAAACCATAGTTAAATAAGATACTTAGGCTCATTAAGGCAAATTAGGCTTACAAAAATCAAAGAATCCAAAAAGGTTGGAGTTGCTGCACAAACCAGAGAAGAGATTCCCCTTTCTAATTTATTTTTTGAATGATTATTTCAATTTAGAAAAAATAATAAATTTAAACATCCTAGTTATGGAAAAAAAAAATCTCAAGAGATGGAATTCAGATTACCCCAACTAATTATTATATATTCCCAATCTTTCACAATCCACATCTTCATATGATCAACTCAAACATTTAGCCCACTGTCCAAGCAATATGAGTAGATAGACTGTCATTTTCATAATTGTGTTTGAAGTTTGAGAATTACCTCTGTATATTTTATAATAGTTTAATTTATTTTGTCTCTTGTATTTATTATTTTTTCTCAATAGTAATTTATCTATCTTATAAATTCATATATTACACAAGGTTTATATTTACCTAAATTAATTAAAAGACTCTTATATTAATGATAAAATGTACAGTAAATTTCTGAATGAGACAACCAATATATCAGAAGTCTCATTAGACTCCAAGTTATGAATATAAATGCTACCACATTTATCCACACACACACAATTTTAAAATCGAAATACAATAAAAAATAGGGGGAATTACTATAAAGTCCCATATAAGAGAATTAATATCAGAAAAGTCCCAAAAAGTTGTCAATGCGAATAATTTCAGTTGTTAACAATAGTTGCTTAAGTTATCAATGAGACGTTTCTGATATTAATTTTTTTACATGAAATTTTATAGTAATTCCCCCTAAAAAAATACTACCTCAAGTGGTTTTGTGTTTAGTATAAGAGCCATTCAAACTTTTTTTGAAATATTAAGAAAACTAATTATCTGATATATTTATCATTTTTTTTAAAATTAATTTGCTTAACTTATAAATTGATATATATATATAAGTATTTCAAAATATATATAATAATTTATTAATTTATTTAACTTTTTAATCTTTCTAAAAAAAATTAATTAGCACTTATGCAAATGATTGCAATGAAGTAGTTGCTAGATATTTTGGTTAAAAATATCATACACAGAACTAAAAAGAGCCAGGCACACGTTTACAATTATAAATATCATTCGTAATTTTCAGGGGTCCCACTATATCACAATCTAATATAAAAGTATATCTAATTTGGAAGATCAACTTCAGCTTCTGCTTCCTAAGGTTAGTACATACAAGAACATGTTTAACAATCTTCTGAAAAGTATTTTCACATAAATCGAAACAAAACTCTTTTATATATTCATTTTGAATTGTGTGAAATCATTTTTCAAAAGTTGTTCTCAAAAATATATTAATATATATTGAAAAGCTACTCTTTTAACCTTAGCGTAGAGTTCAACAATTAATTGAGACTTCAACAATAAATTAATATATATATATATATATATATTATATTTTGGGTCGAAATTTGTCATAATATTCAAAGGCAGTGTGTCGTGAGATATTTCCTTTTCATCGTGTTGTGTAAAGAATCACTCCCCACTAAAAATACAGAATTAGGGAAGGTTTCATATAATATGACTCTTTAAAACATGTATTTTTTTTTTTACATCTTGAATGATGTAATTTTTATTTATTTAACTATTTTTTTTTTTGTGAGCCATAGTCATACTTAGAATTTAGGCCTGTATTTTTGTTATGTTAAGATAAAATGACATTAATGAAATAATATTGCCTCACATTAATTGTGTGTTTGGATTAAGTTTTCAAAGTGATTTTATGATATAGGAAATAAGTATATGAGATAAGGTTTATCTTAACTTGTATTGTGTAAAAAGATTTTTGACTTTTGAGAGGTTAAACCAAACAAGTAATTAAATGTGTAAGACTTTAATATTCCACTAATCTCTCAAATTTATTTATATATTTTTAAATTATTCTCAATATTAAGGGAGCTTTTCATCGATAAATCAATTATCAATATGAATGATTAAAATGATCACTTTATGAAAAAAAAAATCAACACATGTGTTTTAGTAATAACCAATTTATTTAACTACTTTAAAATTTTTTATAACTTAGTTATCAAACTCATCTACTTTCATATTTTTTTTAATATAAGAGCTATTTAACTAATATGAATAGATTAAAAAATATAAAATAATTGATTATAAATGTGACTTGATTTTTTTCTAAAATCCATATATATTAAATTATATATTAGTTTTCACATCAGTAAATTAAGTCATAAAAACTAAGGATTTCTTTTTTTGGAACTAAATTCTCAAAAGCAATTTCACGTAAATCGAGACAAAACTCTCTTACATATTTACCTCGGATTCTGTGAAACTAAGGTTTGAAACCTAGGTTTTATTATTTCCCAAACAAATAAGGATCACCAGTGTATGCGTGTAAATGGGGTTGAACCAAACATGCACACGTCATCTTAACAGTCCAATCAGAACGCTTCACTTGTATTTCTGTGGGTCCAACCTTGCCTCAAAAATCTGGATAAAACAAAAATAGTTGATATAGGAGAGAGCGAAAATAAAGGGTAGAGAGAAAATTTTCAGAAAATATGTGAAACCCACGTAAGATAGATGAAACATTTATCTATTGTACACGAAAATTTCTTCTTATATAAAAAAAATAATTTTAATAATGAGCCTACACGTGGCAAGCGGCAAAGACACCAGGATGGATGGCATGCCTTAGTGCAACCTTACTGTCACCAACAGACTACAGTATCGTTGGTGACGTGGATCGATAACACACTCAGGTTTATTTATTTATTTATTTATTTTTAAATATTTAAAATAATATTTCGAAGGAATTTCTGCTCTTTACGCGGTGGAATATAACCCCAAATATGCTCGCCTTTCATTTGGATATTCCCTCGGTAAACCCTCCGAATATTCTTTTACCTTTTACCGTTATATCACCTCCCACCTCACCCCTCACCCTCTCACGCTTTCCTCCGCTTCTCGAACGCTTTTCTCTTTGACTATTCTGCCCCTACCTCTTCCCTATATTTACTTCCGTTGGACGTTCAGTTTTTCTTCTCCGTCCTGGTTATCGAAGTCCGACGAGGCATGAAATTTGGAAAGAGTCTCAATAACCAGATCGAGAAAACACTACCGGAATGGCGTGACAAGTTCCTCTCTTACAAGGAACTTAAGAAGAAGTTGAAGCTTGTGGGGTCTGCAAAATCCACCGGTGACGACAGGCCGTCCAAGCGGCCCAGGCTCGATGACGATGATACCGCCGTCGGTGAGTCATCACCGGAGGAGATTGAATTCAGGAACTTGTTGGAAAGGGAGCTGGAGAAATTTAATACCTTCTTTGTTGAGAAGGAAGAGGATTGCATTATTAGATTGAAGGTGCGAGTCCTTTCATGAACGAATGTTCTGAATCTAGTTGGTTGTACGGAAATTTGTTTTGGACAAATCTGACCGGACCTTAGGATATTCTTATTAAATTGAAGTTCATGCCCGAGTCGCTATTTTTAAGTGTACTCTGGATTTCTCCACTTATGATTAGAGAAACACAGGGTATGGTAGTTCTATGCTAATGTTTGTTATGGTTTTAAATGCAGGAGTTACAAGATAAGGTTGCCAAGGGAAAGGATTCAAACGAAGAGATGATGAAAATACCGAAGGAAATTGTGGATTTCCATGGCGAAATGGTTTTGTTGGAAAACTACAGCGCCCTTAATTATACAGGTACCATTTGTATATCAATCTTAAAACTCGTTAAGGACAAGTCTGTTTGTAGTGTGATTATACGTTTTGCGTTTTTAATCCATCTATCATTAAGATAGAGAGAGTCAAGCTATTTTGGTATGTTGAGATGACCTGCTTTTCTTTGTTCGCTACCTGAAAATTTTCTTCCATTTGGGTTGGCAAAAAGGGTTCTTACGGTTCCCAATTTCAACTGTTAGCTTTTGGGGTTATTCCAAGGACTTGTGCTCCTTGCATGATGTCTTCTGATTCTATCTATTTTAGTTGGCCCGTAAAGACTGTACGTCCTTAAAGTTGCTACTAAAATGAAGAGATCACAACAATGCCTGTTTCAGGGCATGCAAGGGTCACATCATCTAAAAGCTCATAGGAATGCAAGCACAGATTTAAGCTTTTACTTTCAAGTCCAAAAGGGTGATTCTATTTTAAAAAAAATATTCGAACACTTGGACGACAAATAAAATTTAGGGAGAATTACTATAAAGTCCCATGCAAGAAAATTAATATCAGAAAGGTCCCATTGACAACTCAAGAGCTACAAATGACAACTCAAGTTATTCGCATTGATAACTTCTTGAGACCTGTCTGATATTAATTCTCTTGCATGGGATTTTATAGTAATTTCCCCTAAAATTTATGGTTGGGCCAGATTTACTCCGGTAGTGACAAATGACGGAATGGCTATCACTTTAACAAGTATATTATCATTTGATTTAATTACTGTAATTTTATTTGTCCATGTCTGCATCTGCTATAATTCTCAGATACTCAATTGCTCTCACCGTGCATAGTTACTCTGTTACTGCTGTAATGTAAGCACTAAGCAATACTATTTGGAGATCCAATGGTTTTAATTGGGTATATGTCTCTGTGATGAGCCTGAATTTGGACTTTCAAGCATATGATTGGAGATTGTTTTTCATAAGATTTACGTCTTATTGACATATTAAAATGTCTAATTCTTCCTACAATTTGCTTTGTACATGACTTGTGAAAAAACTGAAGAAGCATTTTAACAAGCATATTATTATTTGATTTAACTGATGTAATTCTATTGGCTAGTGGCTGTATCAGCAGTAATTCTAAACCATGTTTCTCAGATGTTCCATTGCTTTTTTGTCATGTATAGTTACTCTGTTACTGCTATTAACAATAGTAGTTTTTGATCATATCCGTGACAAGCCTGAAGTTGGTTTTTCAGGCATGAGTGAAGATTGTGTTCCATAACGGCTCTTGAAGTCTAACTATTTTCCTCAATTTGCTCTGTATAGGACTTGTGAAAATACTGAAGAAGTATGACAAGAGAACCGGTGTCCTAATCCGCTTACCTTTCATTCAGAAAGTTTTGCAACAGCCTTTCTTTACCACAGAGATGCTCTACAAGCTTATAAAAGAGTGTGAAATAATGCTGGATGGCTTATTTCCAGTGAATGATACTTATGCTTCTGCCTCAGGTGAGGCTACTCCTCAGGCTGATGGTTGTGATCCTTCAACAACAACAACAACTTCAACTTCTTCCAAAAGTGGTGATGGCCTGCCGATACCGAAGGAACTAGTAGAGAAGATTGTGAATAAGGAGAGCCTTTATATGAAGAGTACCATATCAGCATTACATGTTTTGCAGGAAATTAGGTCTGGAAGCTCCACGATTAACATGTTTTCATTGCCACCATTGCAAATCAGTGGGTTGGGAGAAACATGGAAGAAAGTTCGAGTTCTG
>QFDD01000459.1:0-41885 GCA_006871305.1 Vachellia collinsii | reverse complement strand
ATATATATATATATATATTTGTTTCTTAATAAACTACTCGATGATATCGTTCTTCATAATTTCGTGGGTCTTGCATAAAATGATAAACAAACAGGAGAGAAGATAGGAGGGAAATATCGCAGGGGAATATTTAATGCGGGTCATCTATGAGAATAGGACATGTTTGAATAAGTGGCGTTCCCATTACATCCGAAGCTGATGGTATGGTCCCTTCAAGCCTTTAAAACTGGCTAGTCAAGTTCAAAGAACATGGGGTCCTTATTCAATGGCTTGATTAACCTCACTCACGCATGCACATGATATTAATTATTATTGGGTTAACTTATTTTCGCTCATCTTAGCATAATATTCTTCGTTAGCCTATGTTGGAAGTGGAGAAAATTAGGAGGAGAGAATGTTGGAAGGAAGGGAATATACTAGGAGATTTACTATTTTTTTTTTCTTTTTTAGAATTTTCCCCTGTAGTTTTCTCTCCTCCATGTCCATGTCCATGGCCATGGGTAATGAAGAATAATTACGCTAATTCCCTGAATTTTCCTCTCACCTTCCCTCCGTCCAAAGAGGCAGGGTTAGTCTTTAAATATATTTACTCAATGCACAGTCTGATATATAAACACATCTATTCTCAATGGTTAATTATACATGTTAAAATTAATAAGATAACAGTCATTTGATACTTACGATATCATTAGTAAGAGTCTTATAGCATATTTGACAATCACTTTTGAAAAATACTTTTACACAAGTTGAGATAAAACTCTCTCATATACTCATTTCCAATTGTATAAAATTACTTTTCAAAAGCTGCTCTCAAACATACCCTACTTATGACATTTTGCTAGTTCACTTAATCATGATGGTGTGAGATATTACAAACTAGATTTTATATCAAGGATATGGATACTGCGGACTACCATATAATTAACAAGCAGTTGGTGATATGGCATTTTTCTCTTACGTACCTCTGACAAATTTCTTGTCTATATGAAATTTCCTGGTATTTTTCTTTGGGTTTTCTGGTCTAGAAATCACAAATAAATTATTTGGAAAGAAACGTACGTAGATTATTCGGAGACAATAATGCTAAAGACTTTTTGTGATCCTCAAAATACATGTTGGCCTCTATCTATCTCTCCACGTTACTCTAAAGGATGCCTTGTTCCTCATCTAAACTGTCCATTAATGCCCTCTGAAAGACAAAAAAAATCCAACATTTCACACTGCCAAACAATATAATATATATAAACGTTTTAATGATTATTTTGGCATACAAGGTTCACATGGACGTTATCTAATTATTACGCCATTAAGACTCGTGATCAAGACCTATTTAATTGACTATATATACACTCCGTAATTAATCAGAAGATACGTAAATTGATACCCTGGCAAAAAGAAAAAAAGATACGCAAATTGATAGATACATGCATTATGTAGACAAATTGCAGGGTTTTCCCAGTAATGCCACGTGACCAAGTCTATCGATTACTAACCTTGGATTGAAAAGTCAATTTCCTTTTGTGCTTTTTTTTTTTTGGGAGGGCGGGGGGTGGGGGATCCTTAAAGTCTCCAGTTTTCTGTTCAATATAGACTTTATCAGAAATGTTTGAGTTCCAACCGGTAAGTTTCTTCCTCTATTCCCGAATATACATTAATTTTTATAACATCTACTCCTTTATATAATAAATTGTTAAGAATTCCCATCACTTTTTGAAATATCTCTTTTAAATACCCTTATTTAATAAGTTTTTCTCTCATCCATGAGTGAACGATCTTTTTATTGAGACGGGTTTTTTTTATATTAGAAAAAACTCTTACCGTTTAAGCATGAATATCCTATTAGGGGTAGATTGGGGGATCAGATTAGCTTGTTTGGGAATCAATTCTCAAAAGCTATTTCACATAAATCGAGACAAAACTCTCTCACATAACCTCGGATTCTGTGAAACCAAGGTTTGAAACCTAGGTTTTGTTACTTCCCAAACAAATTGGGGTACGCATGGACAGAGAAAAGGCCAAAAAAGGAATTGTACATGAAAATCCTCATTTAGCGCTGAAAATTCATTTATACTTGCAAAATGTCAACCTGGGAGGTCCTCTAACCATATCAGCTTTGACCTTTTCTCTCTTTAATTTAAATATTAAAGTGAAAATCACTTGGCGCAAGTGCTGATTAAAGATGGAATAATTTACTCGCTTGTTATTTTTGCTCCTTTTGACTTGATTTATTGCCGAGTTAAGAAACACATCCATTATTCAAGGGTTGACACTGAATAAGTTTGAGTTGACTCCGTTGGCAAAAAAAAAAAAAAGTTTGAGTTGACTCCAATCTTTTCAATTAATTATTATTGCAGTCAGAACTGTCAGATTCTGACTTTCAAATTAAAGTTCTGATTTTTATTTTTATTTTTTTTACAAGAGGGTAACTCGTTGTAGAAGTAAAATAGAGCAAGTCCTATGAGTTAAAGTAGAAGCTTAGTTCAAATTAAACAGAGACCAGCGCAAACACTACAGCTCGAAACACCTAACCCCCAATCCCGTCCCCACCTAAAGCCAGCTGATATAGTATTGATTATTGAAGGAATTAATATTTTATCTGTTTGGATGAACTAACAAATTGGTCATGTTTAAACTCCAACCCAGACTTGTTAATAACTTAAAATTGGTCGTTGAGATGATGCATTTAGTTACATTTCAACTGGATAAGGATTCTAAATCATCTTCCCTAGGCGGCAAGCTTGAACTCACTCTCAAACAGTTAATAGCTCCATTTACGTTTGATCATTCTGCTTTCAAACTTCAATCATCCATTAAAAAACAATCAATCACCGGTAAATGGACACAGTAACAACATTGAACTCATTTAGTGTCAATGTAACCAGTCTTTGATTAACTTTGAAAATCTTATGCAGCAAAGAGACGGAGAAAACACAAGTAGAGAGGCACACTATAGTAAGCCTTTTTATAATAGTAGCAGTAAACAATTTCAAGACGGCAAAATAAGATTTAAAGACCCACTAAGAATAATAACAACCATTACTGATCATCAACGTACGCAACTTTCTTAATCAACATCTTCTCGTTCAAGGAGCGTGAGAAAGAGACACAGGGTATCTGTCAATGCATTGAAGCCAAGGGTTTGTCGAAGGCCTCCTGTGACGACGCATGGAACGCCAAACTATACTGTTGCACTTGAAACCAGACCCAAAAGCCAATTGCCAAACACGGTCTCCTCTTCTGACCCTCTCTTTAGCTTCCAAATAAGCAAGTTCATACCATATGCTGCTGCTAGATGTGTTGCCAAAACGGTTCAGAGTCATCCTGGAGGCTTCCATGTTCTTATCACTTAGTTCCAGGTTCCTCTGAAGCTCGTCAAGAATGGTCTTGCTCGCAGCATGAACACAGAAATGTTCAAAGGCAAGTTTGTAGTCTGGGATGTAAGGTTTCTGATGTGAAGATGGTGAGTTCCCTCGTGCAGATTTACCACCAAACAGGTGCCTCCATACCAGTGTGGCGAAGAAAAGAAGCTGCTCCGAGAATGGTAGAACAAGAGGTCCAAGTGTGGTGATGTTGGTTTTAAGAGCATCACCACCTATTTCGATTAGGTCCTTGCTCACCTTCAACCCTTTGAATTTTTGTTCATCTTCCTCCTGGTACACACACCTGTTTTTTGTATAATGTGGAAAATGAGTTTGTATTTCAATCAATGACACAACAGAACTATCTGATCTGAAAACAGCTATTCAGACCGTTTGCTTGGACATAATTCCACGAGTCCCAAATTAGAATAACAGAAGTAGGCTTTAATGAATATAAGATTCACTTTAAATGATAAATTGTACTTGAATGTATGAAAACCAGTTGAGTGATGGATTGGATTCCACATGCTTCTTTCTCTTTGAACTTAAGGCAAGAAATTGAATCGATGATAAGAAATGGAGGAGATTCAAATCTAGCTCTTAACTTGCAGCGAATTGACGTTGACAGGTCCATATGAAACTACCATACTCGTTATTATTAACTAGACTCTGTGTTTTTGCCCAGAGACATCAGACATCCCAGAGGGAATCTGCTGAATCTATTCATTTTGTTTTCTTAACCTTATCACACCAAAGGGACCTATGACAAGGTACAAATTCAGGAACCCGCCAACCATGGTAAGACCAATTGGAAGGGGGTGCACACAGCACAAAATTTTCTAGTATTGAGAAATTAACTCTCATGTGAGCCAAAGTGGAACTTCCCTACTTCTGTTCATCTAGATTCTTGGCTAGCAAGGGAACAAAATTTTCAACTCCATTTGTATGTAGTTTCACTGGATCTATCTTGGAGGTGTGTATGTGTATTTGGCACAGTTAAGCATACCCTGTTCTCTACCTTTGACTTGCTAGCTACCACTCAACCATCTTGCGTATTATGAGTTATGAATTCTTAATAGTTCCCACTTCCACACTCAAGTGTCACATCGAAATAAATTTCCTTCACGCAGCTGGAAGGTAGATTTGCCGTTAACCATTAACTGATTATAGCTATTTCAATATCCATTTAAATGACCCATAGTAAAAGATCAAATATGCACGTACGGACTAATGAACTAGAAGACTTAAAAAGCAAAGATTAAACCTAATAAAAAGGAGTTGCATATATAGTAGAGCAAAGCTAACCTGAAGCTGCGATCGTCGGCACCTTTGTGGGTTCGAACAATATGTTCGAGACGGTACTTGGCACGCCTATAGTCACGACGACGGTTGGAGAGAAGAACAGCAGAACAACCCATGCGAAAGAAACAGTTTGGAATGAGCATAGATCTCTCCTTGCCTTGATACCAATTGAATCCTACCATTTCAGTACTCACCACCACTGCATAATTGTTGGGGTTCGATTGAAGCATGTCTCTAGCTAAATCTATGGCTATAATTCCAGCACTACAGCCCATCCCTCCGAGGTTATAGCTCAGAATATTTCCTCTCATCTTGTAGTGGTTTATGATCATGGCCGAGAGTGATGGTGTTGGGTTGAAGATGCTGCAGTTCACTACTAAAACACCCACGTCCTTGGGACGAACCTTGGTTTTCTCAAAAAGCTCGTCAAGTGCTCCGAACATCACCATGGATGCTTCTGCTCGACCTTCTTTCATTGTTGCGCAGTTTTCACCCGATGCTATCACTGCCTTTGGGATGTAAGTCTCATCTCCGATGCCTGACGACATTAATATCCTCTTCTGGAACTCTAAGCTATCCTCGTCGAACTTGCCCGATTTTCTTGCTAGCTCAATGAACTGCTCCCTTGAAACCTGCATGTGTGTGTGTGTGTACATATCAACAAAAAACTCCATGTGTATAATATAATTATGCAGATACATAGTTTTAAGTTAAAAAGTTGAAACCTTGAGGTCGTCGTTGGGCTGAAAGCATGCAAAATCAATGAGGTAAATGGAGCGAGGTTTTGACATGAAGTAAACAGACAAGGTGAAGACGAAGACTCCGAAGAAGGCGAGGACGGTGGCGAGGTCGTAGCAGGCATCTTGCCAGAGCTTCTTCCATAGCTCTTCTTTGCTGAGGCTGCCAACCTCTGCGCTGAACACCAGAAGCAGCGCAGGTATGGTGACCAGGTAAATGCCATGGTTGATGAGATAATGGTAACCCAACTTGACGTACTTGAGGTTGACGGACTGAAGAAAGTCCGGCAGCCGCCTCCTCACCCTCACCGAGAAGGTCAAGGAGCCGGCATTGGGGCCGGAGGATTCAATCCCACGGTTCACAATCTCCGTAGAAAAAAGATCACGTTCATTGGCCATGATGGTGAGGGAAGTGATTGCTGTAGTAAAATCACCACAAACAAACACTGATAAAGGGTTTGAGGGATAATGCTGCTCATGTGAGCGTGTGTGTATATAGAGGAGGTAGTTGAAGATAGTTAATGCGAGCACCTAACTGAAGTTGAGTGTAGTTGAGGCTTTCCAACGACATTTAATTCCTTCATTGAATGTAAGTGGGTGAATCAGTTTGGAGTTCAAAGGAGGAGGGAGGGAGTCGGGAGATGAAGAGTGGAGCATGGTCTCTTTCCTTTGATTTTTTTTTCGCCTTCTAACAAAAATTTTTTTATGAAAAAAATCTTTGTAAACGAACATTTATATCGACCCAGCTGTGTCTCTTGTGAATAATGAATTGTCACGTCTAGGGACCCCCCAGCTGGCTTTCCTTGGTTATAGATAGGGTTAGGCTACCATCTCTTTAATTTCATACTCATCTGTTCATCTCTTACTCCATACTTTCTAGTTTTTTCCCCATCACCTTTTACTGGTCATCAACTAACCTCTTCAATTCTATATATCTGATTCTATATCTCCCCCTCTCTCGCTCTGATCACATTTAATCCAAAATCATCTTTTACCGGTTATCAACTAACCTCGTCGAATGGTTTATGTCACTTCCGTAACACAATCATTTGAACCGGTGAATACATCTGTATGCTGTACTCGTTAAAATCAGAAAAATTGATACTGAACATCCTAACTCATGTTTCTGAATAAGAAAACGATAATAGACGACTGTGCATGTTGGTCGAGAGATCTTCCAAAATTTGTCCTGACACAACACTTCCCTCCCCACTACTACTCTCACTTTGCAGATTTCTCATGCATCGTACTAATTTAAGAGATGAACTACACTGTTCAATTCATAGCTCATGAACAGTGTGGTTTTAAAAGTTTTATATTATATATAGATATATAGATTGATTAGCACAATAGGTAATCCATAAGTAAACCACAACCCCTAATGAGAAAGTGACCTGTAAAATAACGCATCTAGAAGTTGGAAGCAGGGTGTTAAAGTTTGTTCAATGCATCTGCGAGCTGCCCTGTTTTGAATTTTAAGATTTTTTTTAGTGGTTACTTCACTGTCTAATAGACCAAGTTAACCAAGCATAAGACCAGAATACAGATCCCCGCAACCAAATCCTGAGACACAGTAAAGTGTTGATGTCAAGTCCATGTAAATAAGCCCCAAAAGTAGGATACTGCGGCTTGCAATAGTTAAAGTCCATGGACCACATTTGCATGTAGCATGAAAAAGGCAAGAGACACACGACGTGACCCGTCTTGAACAATCCCTTCTCCTCTGTTCATCCATTTCATGCTCTAAAGGGAGCAACCAAGCCGAAAGCAATAAAAATGTCCAGAAGAGTTATCTATGAAAAATGGAAATACACATATATTTACACCCCAATACTCACCTTCAGAAAACAAATCAACCCTAGAAACAACCGAGAGTTCGCAACAATTTGTAGCCAGCCAGAAGTTCAAGTTATAATCTTCACACACACACACACACAGAGGGGGGGGGCGGAGATGTTTCAGTACTGATGCTGTGATACAACCCCCACATAAGCCCGTTTTCTATTATTTCTTCGTTAAGAAAGTAAGTTTTAAACAATGATTTGGCAAAAAACCGAGTGACATGTGGATATTATTCTGGTATACAATGAGCCGCTTTGATATAACAGAGTCTAATCTATGAAAAGGAAATTGAAAGTTGAAACCAACACTTGCTTTTAATAGGAGTGGGCTAGGCAGGTGGGAGGTGCTATTGATTCGGCCTACTTTGACAGTGACATACAGCCTCAATGGGAGGAAAAGTAAATGTGTTTAATAATGAAGACGATATTGGCAGATATGAATCAACTTGACACACAAGTGAAGCAGAAGCATCTAATTAAACCTGTAATTATAAGATAAGAAAAGACACAAGATTCATCAGTCTTTCAAGCAAATATTTCAAGGATACTCTAATTTCCCATATCTAACCGTAAAATAAAAACATTTGGGAAAAGAAAGCAACATAAAACTTGGGAGAGAGCACCCTCAATTGGATTGTCGGATAAAAAAGAATTATTTGTAATAACACCAATTAGAAGGTTTGATGTTGAATAAAAGGATGGCTGCTTCTTTAGACCATTAGACAGAATTTTGCTTAATTTGTCCTGTTCGATGTCGCAAATTATTCGCCTAAAACGCATTTTCCCCCTCTGAAGACCAAATGACTCATTTATCTAAAACAGAAATACATGTCAGTTTGCAGTAAGATAAACTAGGAGCTCTTTAAATAGTGAAAGCAACATTGTTAAGATTATTGATTAGCCCATGTCATAAATATGTTGCTGAATGACTAAATCCTTCCCTTGCAAACAATTGAGAGGACAATGTCCTCAAATAGCTGATCCACACTGCTTCAAATTATGATTAGACAATCTGATTCATGAACAAGCTCAAGACAATCTGATCTAAGGTCCACTGTCTTCTTCACTACAAACCTTTCAGAGAGTAACAATGCAGCTTACTAATAACAAAAACTACATTCCAGCTCTGACATTCAATATCCTTCGCTTATACTGATGTATATTATATAACTGATTAAAACAAACTAATCACCCGCTTAAAATTTTTCAAGGGGTTCACAGACCACCAAAAGAAAATTAATAAAAATTGTTGCTTGGCTACGTACATTTTTCAAAGGCTCGAGGCCCGTATAGAATTAAAAACGGTTGCCGAAGACAGATTAAGGTAGACATTATTATTCGAAACACAAACTCAACAACAGACAAGGTATAAATAAGTTTAAAATGATTATATCCGCGTTCAAATTATTATTGGCCCCCATCTATACCAAATTACCAAGCCTCACTTATGAAAATATAAATAAATATATTCAATACGATACATATTTAATGGTGATTTATGATGAAAATTACCAAGTCTTTCTTTGAGGCGTCACTAGTTCTATTCCTAATGGGTCGATCCCCAGGCATATGGAACTAAGTTTCTTCACTCCACTCTCAACATTCTAGAATACCTCAAATTTTCTGATGCTTTTCTGCCTTTTGATCTGCAATTAAGTCTTCATCCACACCTGTAATTACCGTGGCTTCTTTATCTGCTAATATATGAACCAAATTTCTACCTATAATTCTACGTTGGAATATCCCAAAATTGTACGAAGTTCATCCCAAAAAATCTTATCAAACTTATCTCCCAACTGAAGAAGAAACACTTAAAGTGAATGATAAGGTTATTCATTACATGATTCACCCCAAAAAAATGGCCAATGAATACATCCGCAAATATAAATTTACACTCTCGAGCCAAATGGATTGGATAACATGATTAGTGACTACAGAAAATTTTAAAAATGTTCATGACCTCAAGAAAAAGTTTTAAACATGTTGGTATACACCGGAAACCTCTCCAACATCCATATCAGAGTTGTCTGAAAGTAAAGCATCATCATAATCCATGGTTTCCCGTTGCTCTAATTCTACATTCAGGTTCTCTTCCTCAGAATCGCTCAGGAGCAAATTATCACCTTCAACATCAGACATGTCACTGAATGTCTCTATTTTCTTCTTCCTTCCTCTGTAACCAACAAGACTTAGGACTTTTTCCTTCCAAAGGACCAAAGGGCATTTCTCAATCAGCTCCAAACCTTGATAAGCTTCAGTCAAGAATACACTAAACCTCTTACCCCTCTCCGAGACATAGAAGATGCCAAAATGCTTCAGAAGAAGTCTCATAAGCTTTTGAGGCATCACTAGTTCTCGTCGGAAGTGAGTGAGATGATCAGTTACTAGCCTCTTCTCAGAAGTAAAACTAAGTAGTTCGTGCATAATGGCAACAGCCCTCTTATCGAATTCTAGCGATCCAGCTTGCATGCCCCGAGCATCCGCATAGGGAGATAAATAAGATCTTTTCTGAAAATGGTCGATTTTCCCACCATATCTATACACCTTTTTAAACTCTGAAGGGAATTTCAAGGGGAATGCGAGCGAGAGCATACCTGGTTTATGAGAATCGTTCTCAGTTATTCCTGTTACCTTCTTTTCCAACTCTGTGATTGACCAAGAGGGGTTCCAAGACACAAGCTCTAAAAACTCTATTTCATCTACAGACTTAACCATCCTAAAATGTTGAGGATACTTGTGTACCCAATTGATCCTGAAATCCAGTGGCAAGCCTAAATCTCGCCGGAAATGAGCAATCTTATCCAATCGAAGCCGTTTATCAACAGACATCATCAGCATCCTCGTCACGTACTCCGCTGCTTTATCAGCTTGCTGCTCAAGAATCTTGTCTTCCTCCTTTATCAAATCTTCGGCTTTCTCAGTCATCCCACACCATAATACCCCCTTATGATCCTTGTACAGCTCAAAAAGCTTGGGTGATTTCCGAATGAAATCGGAAATCCTATGGGGCTTGGGTAAATTAATCTGTTTCCGGTATTGCTCAAGCGACCGAACGGGAATGATCATCTCGGGCTCTTTTTTAAGCGTTTCCATTAAAAAGAGCACCTTGGACGCTATCTTCCACTTCTCGGTAACAATTTCAAGGTCATGAACCCTCTTCTTCCGGCTTCTGTCTTGTACTCGTTTACTGCTCGTCATACATCGACTCGGATGCTGCCACCACCAAAATCGAAAGGATAATAATTCCCTATTATACCACCCTCTTATTCCCCAACAAAAGCATGAGCCATCACCAAAGATCGGAACAGGATAGAGGCTTCTAGCTACATTTAACTTATTCGTCCGAAAAACTAAAGGTGGTGTAACAGCCATTTGAGGAATGAAAAACATCAAAGGGGATCTATAGAAGACGAATCATGGGAACGAAATCAAACGGAACCTTTGAGGGATGAGAAACATCGAAGTCGCAGTAAAGAAGCGAATGCCCCATCAAACGTTGCATCCCAGGAGCTGGTGGAAATGCGACTGAGAAGCGATAGAACACCACGGAAAGGCGCGGAACTCCGATTCGTAATCTCCATGCCGCTCCCAAATTGGATGGGCCTTCAGTGGTTTCAATGCTCCCAATATCGATGTTCTTTTATGGACCCAGTGGGCCTCATAATTTTTTGGCTTAACTTTTGGGCCTGGACTCACATTGGTTTACTTCTACAAGGGGTGGGGGAAAGCACATGCACGGTCACTAACAAATGCTGATCAAGAATTAGCTCACCGCCCATGATACCGTGAGTTTGAAATTTGCTATTAATGTGAGGATTTTGTAGACAGATGATTTATAAATGCATCACTCTCTGAACATGAAATCATGTCATTTGCGTGACGAGTCTTGGGCCAACTCGCCTAACTTCTTATACATACATACATGTATATATACATGTATGTATGTATAACACATGCACTGTCACGGTTGTGATGTCAAAAAGAAGACAACGACACCAAATCACGCTTCCCAGATTTCACCTTATCGTGTTTTAATCTTTATGTGATTTATCCCTATAGTTGAAAATACTCCACCAACAAAATCAAACATTGTCCACGTGCCACAAACTGGTATTGATATCGCGATGATGTGTGTGTGTGTCTACAATCTTGACCACATGGCTGCTTACTGGACAAAGAGCAAGCCACTTAATTCGACGGGCAAACATAGTCCAGCTTGCACATCGGCCTCTGAGACTTCTCTTACAATGCTGACGTGGCTCAAATATAGAGTGTGTTTGGATTAATGGTGGAAGTTACTTTTCTCACGCGTTTACAATCTATAAAGTAAGCATGTAAGAGGAATTTTAATTCGACTTATGGGAATATGCTTTTACACGTAACGTTATGACGAACAGGTTTACACACACACACACAAGTTCACTATCACTTACCCTTCAAGATCTCCTTGCCCCTTGGAAATGTGTTAGGCAACTACACATGCAAACCAGTAATGGGAGTAAGCTTGAGCAAAAACCCGACGGTCTAGTCGGACCTAATCCGATCTAGAAAAATTTGGCTTAAAGTAAAACTGGATCAACTTGATTGGACTAGAGTCCTCGAGCTAGATTATACAAGGGATCAAATCCTCATACCAATTATTCTGGCCTATTATGGCCCAATTTTTTTTTTTTAAAAGCTCTTGGATTTTTTTTTTTAAAAAAACAGCTTCTCTCTCCATCTCTTAATCCATCATCCATAGAGTCTCTCAATCCCTCGCTGTCGCACCTCAGCTCAAGCCCCATCTCCATCGACACACCTCAACTCACCTTAATCTAGTGGTCACTGTTGCTCAAGCCCAGATCCATAACCTTCTACCCCCTCCCCCAACTCCTAGCGAAGGCTCTACTCCAACTCTGATGGCCGCCATGGAGAAACACCTTAACCCAATGGCCGTCACTTGCTCTCTCCAACAGAAAATAATGCTAGTGAAATGATGGCCGCCATGGAGAACCACCTTAAACCAATGGTCGTCGCTTGCTCTCTCCAACAGAAAATAACGCTAGTGAAATGATGGCCGCCGCGGAGGCTCAATTCGCCTTCACCTTGCCATCATTTTCTCATCTCCTTATTCTCGTTCGTGCCTCACCTACTCCCTATCGCATTCTTTACAGGTCGCAAAAAACTAGAGAGTGGAGAGATAGAAATACATAATATCAAGTCACAAAAAAAAATATAAGACTTTTTTTTAAAAAAAAAACAGAGAGAGGGATCCTGGATTACTTAGATTGGTCTAAATAGTTCGCTGGACCAGGTTAGACTGGATCAGACCTTGAGCTTCCTTTACCAAACCAAACCTCGGGTTAGACTTCAACCTGATCCGGTCCTGTCCAATCTATGCTCACCCCTAAATAGGAGTATGGGATCATTAATTAATCTTTAAATTCTTGGTCAAATGTCTTGCTATTGTTATCCAATCGGATGAGCAGTCACATAGACCAAATTCTAGACATGTCAACAATTTACGGAAAAAACAAAATCCAAAGCCATGGATTCAGATTCAATTAGATATGATAAAAATCTCATATGATTAGTATTCGTATAGTCATAATTTTCAACCCCTCTAAAATATGTATCTCAAGATCCTAGGTTTAAATCTTGGAAACAATCTTTTCATTTACTAAAGTAAATTTGCGTACACATAAACCTCACATATCCCATCTGGTGGGAACGTTATGCATTGACTCACCCTTTTATACCACTGCGTAACTATAAAATTAAATCCCCATTTTGACTTACGTATTTGGAATGAACTCTTATGGTTTCTTAATGAATTTAACTCACATGCACAGCTGCTGAAGTAGCGAAGAAAGTGACGCGTGGAGAAGAATATACAGTGACCAATAAGATGCATATATATGTGAGGTGAAAGCTTTGAATAGGGCACTTGATTTGATGATGACGAAGTTTTAGATGCATAGAAATGAAGGGGAAAGTTGGGGGAGATAATGATAAAGGAATACAGACACGTGTCACATACATGGAGAGATGGAAGGATCCATCTTCATGGGTGCTAATTTTCAGGATACTAAACGAATGGCTTTCAACTTCCAATCATGAGGCAGATGTTGACACTGTAGGCGAACTCATATATAGACTCTATCTATTACACACATTCTCATCACTGTCCCAATTCTGGTCGGTATTTTACCCCCATGCAGTACAGATAACTGCCGATTTTTAATATAGAAGTTAATTGATTTTTTTAAAAATTAAAGAAACTAAATAAATTATTTAAAATTGTTTATTTATGTATATCATCATATTATAAATCATTTTACAAGTCATATAAATTAGTTTTACAAAAATAATAAATTAAATACATTAAAGTAATTTATTTAATTTCTTAATCTCTACGGTAAAAATTAACTGACTTTTATACTAAGAATCAGATGTAGTACATATATATGCTAGGGGATAGAGTTTTTGTATTACTCCTCATCTTTATCACTGATTAATTATTTGCATTATTGCTTTAACGAATGTGATTGAGAGTCATTAGATTGGAGGAGATGGATACGTTGTTTTCATTAATCCAGTAATATATATATATATAGGTATACTTTGACTGGCTATTTATGTATTGAAAGCGACGTTGGGTGATATGATGATATGGTTAGGCTTAAATTGGACCCCTCAGGAGAGCCGAGGTTGAGGGTTGAAGAAAAGAAGATCACTGTTTTGTCCGTTTGAGTCAACCGTTTTGTCACATCCGGTCAACACCTCTTGGAATTGGATTCTATGGTCTCCACTCATCAGATAATCAAGTGTGGGTATATATTTATATTTATATTCGCACATGATCAAACTCAGCAAAATCCCAATGCAAAATGAGTGACTAAACTGTTGCGATTGCGGCCACTCTAACAATTTTTTAATTTCCCCCCCCCCTTTATTTTTTGGCATCCAGAGAACAGAACGAGAGAATAGTATGTGATGGATCATGATGCCGAAGAAAATAAATAATGATGGATGATTTTTATTAGCTCTCTGACTTGAAACCCTTTACTTTGTCTGGTTAACGTTATTATGGTACGAGGCCGAGAGTGACATATGTGACATCCTGAGGTATTGTCCCTGTTTAGCCGCCCGTATGCACAGGGTTTTATCTTTTTGAGATCCCATAGTCACTTAAAAGGCGCCTCAGATGTCAAAGGTCACACTTTGACTACATATATGGCCTTCACTTTGGACGAGTCTAACCGATGTGGGACTCTAGTGCACCTTACTACTGCGTCTCCCTTCCCTCTTCACCCACTCCGGGGGTCCCTCAGGGTGTTAGGTCCCTAGCAGCGCTTGGTGTGACACTCTCCCCACCAACGGAAAGAGTCGTCCTCGGCTCTGATACCATATTGTGTCATCCTGAGGTATTGTCCCTGTTTAGGCGCCCATAGGCACAGGGTTTTGTCCTTTTGGGATCCCATAGTCACTCAAAAGGCGCCTCGGATGTCAAAGGCCACACCTTGATTACATATATGGCCTTCACTTTGAACGAGTCTAACCGATGTGGGACTTAAGTGCACCCTGTTTACTGCGTCTCCCTTCCCCCGTCACCCACTCTTGGGTCCCTCAGGGTGTTAGGTTCCTAACAGCGCTTGGTATTACAACATACAGCTTCGTATAAACTGGTCCATATCTTTGATTTCTTCAACATCTTAACATCATATTATTATTTATATTAACGTTGTAGTTAGCCACTGATACACCATCTGTTAATATTAGTATAATAATGAGATTAGATTCGCACTTTAATCTACCTCAGATCATCTATATCCACTATATATATCAGCAATAATATCATTACGCCCACGTATACCTGGAGCATTATCACTTATGATCGATCACCCGCCCAATATATAATCAGGAATATATTGTGATTGTTTGCTCATTTTAAAAAAAGTTTTGATATTGAACATCTAATCTCCTCACAAGAGACAAGTTCTCTTCGCTGGCTGGCACCCATAACCTTCTTGCTGTTAGGAACTTGGATGTAATATTGCTCTTGATTCATGAGTTATTTTTAGGGTTAATCAATATAATGTTTAATTCTTTAAATTTACTTTTATTTTGATTTCCACAGTCCCTAAAGTTTAAAATAATGGTTTTAGTTTCTTAGAAGTAAAATGGTTCATCAAATATTCATTATATTACGTAAACTAATATTTAAACTAAAATGAAAATCAATAGGTTAAAACCACTTATTTTAAATTTGAATGATTAAAAATAAAATGGAAGCAAATTTAAAGAATCAAATATTATATTAACCTACTTTTTAATTTTTTTTTTTTTCATGATTGCCACTGTCATGAGACCAGTGATTAAAGAATCATATTGGATTGTTTGAAGCAACTGTTATTGATTGGTAATGAATGGGCAAATGCCGATTTACTAAAACTGCACTGTGAAGATACGGAAATGACTTTCAAACTCACTATCCGTCCATTCGAATTAGGAGAATCGCGAGCTGCTATCCTTTCTAGTTCAATACATCATCATGGTTTTTTCCTTTGAAGTTTAGATAGAAATTGGACCCCAAATGTCATGCAACACAGAAAGGCACATATCAATTATACCATTAGAGTCAGGTGTCTTTGGTCTGACCATGCATTTAAAACAAGCGTAATAACCAACATAACTAAAAACAACCCCAATAATGGAGAGAGAGAGAGGAGAGGAGAACAAAATCTAGGGTAAAGGGTACCATCCTAGGAAACGAGCCGAAAAATGGAAGGAAGTCCAATATCACAACGTGATGTATAAAGAGGGGCCTACCTCGTTTATTTCAAAACGTGATTGCCTCATGTTACGAGTACGACTCGTGTCCACTACTCGATCACCCTCATCCACATATCGACATTGTCATCATCCTCCCCGCAAACTGGTATATAAATACACATACCAGTTCACCATCTTCACTCGTCACCCAACAAGTATATCCATTCGCATGCATGGTGAAGCCATTAACAATGGCATCTCCCAATTCTGCGACTGTGAGCGATCATGAGTGTTTCAAGTACAAAGGAGTGAGGAAGCGAAAATGGGGCAAATGGGTTTCTGAAATCAGACTTCCCAATAGCCGTGAACGCATCTGGCTTGGCTCTTACGATTCTGCAGACAAAGCTGCTCGAGCCTTTGATGCTGCACTCTATTGCCTCCGTGGTGATCGTGCCAATTTCAACTTCCCCGACACTCCTTTCCTCTTTCATCTTCCTCATCATCACCAGTCTCTCACCCATCACCAGATTCAGATTCTTGCTTCTTCCTTCGCTAAACAGCTCCATCACCACCAGGAGACGCCGCCGGAGCCGCCCCACCATGAAGAAGCATCTGCAGAATTTCATTCTAGTCCTGTGTCATTGTCGGAGACTGGTTCCAGTACATGTACTTCATCGTCCTCTTGTGTGCAAGTGGAAGTGGAGGAGCACGGTGATGACAGCACCATAGATTGGTCATTTTTGAGCTCTCTGGATTCCGGTCACCTTGGTGCCATCGACTGTGGACTCTGTTACTCTGAGTTAGATTACTTCCAGTTTGGTGAGTCGACGTCCGAGTTATCTCTCATACCACCAGCTGTGCCTTTCGATTTCAATGCCCAAGAGATTCAATACGAAGATGCTTGTTCTCACAATTCATTCCTTTGGAACTTCGGATACGAATGTTCATAGCTTATTTCGCGCGCACAAAACACAGATCGATCTCCCTCATGAACTTCGCTAATTAAGGTGGCTGAACTTTTACATCCTAGGGTTTGATGCAATATAAACAGATTACAGAATATAATATATATATATATATATTACATGTATACTAGGAGCGTCTTCCTAGCCAGGCTTTGCAGTGTAGCACATTGCAAGGGTTGATTGTGTTAATGTGTATGCTTTTCTTTAGTCTGCTTAATTTGCAATATATCGTCAATGGGTTGATATGCTTAGCAATCGATCTTTTAAACAAATCCAAAGAGGAATGGCTTTCATCTTGTTACTATTTGGGCATGTGATATCTAATATATTTATCAAACTATGGCTCTAAATATATACATATATAGGAGTTGAATCTAATTAAAGATACTAACCTTTCATAATATAGTAAACCAAAATTTAAATCCCATTAAGAGAAATGCTTACAATTAATAACCGAAAGTACCTCAAACTGTATTAATTCCAATAAGAGGATACATATAATTGAATGGAGAGAAAAAAGTATACACATATACTTAAAATATATATGATGGACTTGGCAACCTTTTCCAATTTATTAGGTACAAATTTTTAACATTTACTTGATTGAATTTCATTCAACATTGTCATTATATTATATATTATAATTATGGTTAGATATATCTACATGTTACGTAAAAAAAAAAAAAATCATGCAAAGAGGGAAGGGAAGTATATGTTCATTTTTAAAATGAACAGTTAAAATCATCAAATATATTACGTATGATCTTTCATATATTTAATTTATTGTGTAAAATTTACTTTACAGTGCAATTTTACATTACAAACGAGATTTTATATTTATAATTGAAGGTAGCAGTATTTAATCATTTATACTATGATGTACATCAAGAGATATGGATACCAAGAAGGTCCTAGGTTAATTTTCTGCTGCAATAGGATAAGATATCATTTAATCGGTGGGTTAAATAATATGACACATGATATGGCTTTTGTGTGTGTGTGTGTGTGTAGCTATCACGTTTGTTGGGAGAATGAGAAATGCAGCAATAGAACCCACTTTGCATGGGTGAAGGATGATTGTGAAGGCTTCTCATTATGCTGTATAATTATATTAAGTCCCACTAGTGCTCTAGTAGAAGGGGAGAAGTACTTGAGTTGGATTCTAACAAATCCCATTGCTTTATTTTTATAATCGGTCTTCTCGAAGACTAGTTAGGCTTTAACTGAATTTGCGCGTTTTTGACCAGCGATACAAGCATTTGACCGATTCATTACTCCAATTCTGATTACCTAACCATGACTATTTCAGTTCAAGCATTACCATGTCCAGCTTTATTTCTTTTTGAATTTGAGGGACAAACACAAATAATCTGAGATTACAGGCAAGGTCGAACCCGTGACCTCTCACGTGCACAGAAATTTTGTTACTGACATATAAGAGTAGCAGAAATATCTGCCTTCCAACAAACTCACATTTCAAGTAGAGCTAGATGTATGGAATGGAACAATCACTAAACCTTGATTTAAGATTCACAGCACAACATAAGAGATGTCGTAATTCATGCAATGAGTACGATGTTGTCAGCAAATCACGACAACAAGAGGGAAATCATTGCATTGGCAGATTCTGGGCCATCATTATTCACACTGGGGATGATGGTGTCAGGAGATATCAGTTTAACAAATTCTTTCAATTCTGTGACGCTGCTATGCTCACTGTACGGCACTTCGTATCTATCAACCAACAATCATCTCAAGTCAGTCAAACCTACTAAACTTCAGCGAAAAAACTTGTTCTCTTCTATTGCAATTACCAACTAACTGGATAGTCGAGGCCAGAAAATTAAAGAGAATCAACATGAATGGTTTTAATAGTGGACAAGTTATATTCTTATTATCCACCCCCTTTGTTTTGGGTTACGTTTTCAATTTTAACATCTCCCCCGATCTAAAAATAAGTGCCATTGATCACAAACTAGTAAGATACTTTTCTTATTATTTACCAACCATTTGTCCTTTTTTATTCATAAAAAACTTGTACTTTTTTCTATGCTCGATTATATAAAATTTCTAGTGCCTCCATCCAATTACTATCTAGTGATCAACTACTAATTAATTATATTGAGAGACTATGATAACTACCTTCTAGAGGCGAAAATTAAGGTGAAGTGCGAGTTCCCCTTTAAAAGTTAGATAAAGAAGTATACAAGAAAAAAAGAAAAGGAAACAATAAGGAGATTAAAGCAGTAAATAAAACATCACCTTATGATGGTACCCTGCTGCCACCTCCTCCCTGGAGACTTCTTTTTACCTTTGCCGAATGTCCAACCCGTGGGAGAGAATGCCACAATCAGACTGAATCGACCCTAATCAAAACACGAGAGTAAGGCTTAAACCACAACTTCGATTTCAGTCTTCAAGAGAAAAATAGCTATTGGTGTATTAGTGCCTAGCAGCTACGGTGGCTGGCAACCATGCACATTTGTTTGCAGTTTACACTTTGCAGCCAAGATATTGAATGAAGATGTAAAAAGACGGCTGAATATTGGCTTAGTGTAAGAGCATGTATTCAAAAATAAACCGCACATTGTATAATAAAACAGATATACCCCGGATGATTACATGCATGCATCTAGAGTCCAGACATGCAGATAAGCACGCTTCAACAAAGAGCAGCCCTCACCGCATATTGACTCGATAGGTGCTTAAGTCTTTTGAAACTTGCAAGCGTCCACATAGGGGCAACATGAATGTTGCTCTCATGTTCATTTGAAGTAAACCACTGCATGTCTTCCTCCTCAAATCCCAAACATTTCAAAACCCGCAACTTTGCAGCATTCACATATACCTTTTTGCGAAGCACCCGAGCAACCTCCAAGAAAAGCCTTTCTTTCCCTAAGGAAAAAATGCATTTCAATTAAAGACTAATCTTTCTTCCCCTATAACCTTGCTTATTGGACAAGGTAATGACAGAATCAGAAATTTTTTAAAAAAATGACATTTACGAATAGATCATCAAACTGCATCTTATGTCAAACAACCATGAAATAGCAAAAATTACTGATGTGAATTATGTTATATGCAGCGTTCATATTCAGATAGGGCGCTGAGAGGTAAACTCTACCAATTGTATAACTCCCAATCAGAAAAAGAGTCCGAGGATTAAAAGTCTCCGCCTGAATGGCATCAATAACAAATTGTATTACAGCCTCTTGTTTGGGAAAGTCATACTGCAATGAGACAGCATGAGGTACACATCGATTAGTATTTATGTTTCGTACATACAGAGCAGAAATGCAAACAAACTACGTGAATAAAACATAAGATATAGAGCTATTGAATGGCTTGGCAATTGCACCTTCGTCTTATTTAAGGAACACATTTAATTTCATAAATAAGATTCTAACTAAGATTCAGGAAAAGTTCTCTTAAACCAAAATCATTACAATTTGACACTATCTGAGGAAGCCAGAGTACGCTGCCTCTTTCCATAAGCATTCAGCCATGTTATTTGAAAAAGAAGATACCACTATTCGGATATAGAATTACCTGTGGACTACAGTACGTTGTATCGAGAATTAATGTATGAATAGGACACATCTGCAGAAGGGAACTGGTGGCTATTTCTTGACTGAAACGGAAGTCCCCCGTATGGAGCACAGCCTAAGTGCACGTACAATATATAGTCAATGAAAAAGTAACAATGGGACAACAGCCAAAAATAAGTTTACTGGGAAGTGAATCCAGGCCAGACCTTACCACTGGGAGGTTGAAAAAGTATGATTACAGAACCCGGACAGTGATTGGCATCCAAAAAAGTCACATCAATGCCAGCTATGTTGTTTTTTTCATTTAGAGGTAAAACATGTAATTTCTCAAATGGAATCCCAATGTTCATATTTACAAGTCTAGCCGTGACGGAGGAGCAGTAGATCTTTCCATGATTGAAGGACTTGGTGAGACCTTGATAATCTGCATAAATGCGGAGTAACAGCCAGGGCGTATAATAGATTGATGAGACTGAAAATACGTAGCTTTTTGGGAAGCCTAGGAGGGTAGAAGCTCAACACAAGGAACTCCCTATTTTTCTTTTTCTGCAATCTCAAATCGGGAGCATGCAACTACAACGACAAGTTATCTCAACCTCCATATTTTTTTCACACTGGGGGAATGAGGGTCAGGATTTACAAAAGTTGGCAGCAAACATAATGCACGCATAAAGGTATCAAACGTGCTTCCATATTTCAGAGAAGCATGAAAACTACATTTACTTTGTTCATACCAAATAAATATCTGTGATGGTGCAGTAATCGCTTCACGAACATATATTCCATCAATACGGATACAACATTTTCTAACAAAGTCAGGTACTATGTGAATCTAACATACCAAAGCCACTATTGTGCTAGCCTATTCAATGGAGATCTGTGCTAAAATATGATAAGAAAATCTGTCTCCATGGTGGAAAAAAATATATAAGACCCAAAACTGAAATTTCAGAATATAATTAAGATGTATGTTAACAAACATTGTTACAAAAAAGGAACTACTACAGTGAGGGTGAATGGAAATGGAAAGCTGCAATGGAAAATTTATAGGTAACGAGTGAAAATGAATGCTAACAAGCATAAACAAACTTACGGTCCAAATGAAAGTGTGTGAGAAACCAATGACAACAATCTCCTCTAAGATATTTGAAAGCATCCTGTAAATATTCAAATGTAGTTGCAAGGTACTCAGAACCACATCATGAAATTACTGGGAAAAACTAAGCATTTTAATGGAAAATCAGAAGTTCCAGATTTAGACACTCATCACAGGCATTCTTCCTTGAATTCATACCATGTTCTTTTTATCCTTTACTTGTCTTTTTAAATTTTGATGCCAGCATTCATCAACACTGTTTTCCTTCCTCTAAGTTGGTGATAATTCAGAGCGGGAGGGAGCAGAATCATAAAAGTGCAATGGGCATGTATATACAGTTTAAGTTGTCAACCCTATAATTAATGAGCATTTCCTTGACAGGAAATGACAAATGCATTGCCGTGTGCCATAATGGAAAACTCACCATTTTCAGTCAGTCAAACTTCTAAAACAGAACTTAACAGCAGAAAAAATAAGTTGAAGCCCCCTTGACAGTCAGCATATATTTAAAGTCCTAAAGGGTTTCATCAACGAAATAGACTGTAACACAAAACAAATATATGCTTATTGTTTAGAGTGCTATTCAGTACTTACCACCCGGAAAGGCGTTCCTGGTATGCAACACCATGAGGGAATATCACGAGACTTTTTATTTGTTGATGGCTTTTTCACGTTATGCTTACGACCTGAATACAAACTGTTGTTTTTTATTCTATTCTGTTCACCAGGAGTGGCAGTAACCTTCTTCCTGTTGGTAGCAGAGCCTGTGAAGTAATCAGTAATTAATTTGTTTGCTGCTGCTTTGCTAATTTCATCAACTTTTCTTTCTGATTGATCATTAAGCAATTTAACTCTCTGAGTTCTAATCCTTCTAGGCTCTGGAAGGCCTTCATCATGTTTTTCATTAGAAGAGGCAATGCCTGTTCTAAGTTCGCTCAAGGCATGAACAATTTTTTTCCTGGGACCAAGGGCTGTAATCCCCATGCCTAATAGATCCTTCAGATATAGAAAAAAGAGAAACATAATCAAGTTATAAAACATACTTCGACAACAAAAGCAATTAAACAGAATAACAGAAAGTGGTAAAGTAGTGTTTCACGCCATTTCTTTCGAGAGACAGAAAACCTGAAGTGAACAATTTCTTACTATTGCCAACCATTTTCTATTAGGTTTCAACAGAAAATTGCCGATAATGAGTACTGCCTCAATGCCATTGTAAGTCAAATTACGCAAATTCAATGTCTCAAGGAGTTGGACAACAAAGGATTGGGCTTTCTACCTGGTGTGTGGAAGAAGAAAGACAAATTTTATTTTTCTTTCTCCGACGGATATTGGTATTTGTGTGATTCTCTCAAGTCTCAGGTAAAATTCCAAGTTCTCATAGGCAAGTAGATTTATAAATATAATGCAATATCGGGGTGCTATTTCTTCATAAAGCAAAGACAAACCAACTGTTGAGACACAAAACTCCCAAAAAATAAAAAAAAGGCACATACGCATAAACTCAAGGAGCAACTTTGACATGAGTGATGAAAATAAGCTGAAGGTACGAGATCATGCTACAAAAGATAGCTCACCTCTTCTGTCAGCCACTGCAAAGTGTCCCAATCAACTTCTTCCTTAACGAAAACATCTTCGTATTTTGATAAACCCATATTACGCAGCCAATCAACAACAGGAGAAGTAGCGGCAGCCTTTGCCGCATGTGGATGACCCATCTCATCCTCCGGAAGGGTAATCTGCATGAGATTAGTGGCATTAGCTCGTAGTAGTTTAGATAATTATTGTTATAGTAACACGGCATTGTTACTCATCACATGACTATGCAGCCAAATAAAGTTTTAACAAATATCCTGTGAAGTTTTTGACCTCCAAGGGAAGATATATAGCAAAAATATAAAACGCTTATATACTTATCAATCATTGGAAAGCGATGGTAAACAGCACAAAATTGTAAGAAGATTACATTATCGGACGTTGAAAAGGATTAATAATGTAATCCAGCATGCTGCTAAATCGAAATTACTATAGGTGAATTGTGGAGAAGAGAGGAAATGCGTAGCAGGAAAAAAAAAATAAGGAACTTACATCTTGAGCTTTACTTTCCCCTTCGTCAATACAATCATTGGTATGCATATTTCGCTGTTCATCAGTCAAGTCGGAAATGTCAATTCCACAGAGAGGACATTGAACTAGTCCTCCGACACTATTAGCATGCACACCGTCCCGCTCCTGATGAGGGGACGCCACAGCGGCTAAGCTATCAACTTCGTCTAATTCAGAACCAAAATTGAGCAACAGATCAAGATCCGAAGCAGCCTCAAAATCTTCATTCACATTTGCGTTGGAAGATTTTCCATCCCCATCGTTGAAGCTTTCCATTCGAGATGCCAACAACTTTGATTCTATTGAATTTCGAAAGTAACCATCCTTTAATTTCCATTTCTTCTTGTCTTCAGGTTCAGAAGAACAACTCCCGCACCCGTCAGAAACCGAACCTTCAGCCCAGCCTTCTGTTTCAGGGTCGCCCTCGCTTTGGCCGCAATCTATGGTGGACGGAATGAAATCCAAGCTGCAGTTTTCAACGCGTCTAGAATCCCCTCCATCGAGTAAAGGAGTATCGCAAGCGAAACTCAATGTATAATTGGATTCGTGAGTGTTGTTTTGTTTAGATGACGACAGATTTCCCAGAAAACCCGTATTTTGAAAGGGCGATGGGGCCTCATTTTCCTTGCCGAGGTGGCCCGAAGCAGCAGAGAGTTTGGGCCTCTTGGATCGGGGGTGATTGAGGTTGAAAGGATTAAAGGGTTCTTGGGAGCGAATTGTGTTGTGGGAAACTGTTGTCTGGGTAAGAGGGATATGGAAATCATCAATGTCGTCGTCCAACGGCGGGAAGATGGGAGAGTCGAGCTGAGATTGAAGAGCAGAATCCTGCTGAGCCTGCATCGTGTGGCGACTCTCTAGAGGGATGAGGTTGTTGAATGCAGCAGTGTGGTCCTGTCACCTGTGGTTGGTAGATCGAACGCCGTGAACTTGCGCAGTGGTGCGAAACCATTCTCATTTTTCAAATTTTCATGACGGTGAGCGTGAAAAATGGAGGGAAATTATGAGCGTGCAAGGCTATATGCCTACATCGGCTCTTTTCTATTTCAAAATTATGAAATTAATTTTAATTTTTTAAAATAAATATAGTCACAGCATTAAAAAATCTTAAAATATAAATTTTAAGAAAATATCTTGCATCAAATTTCAAACAAAAAAAATCAGTACCAAATTCTTGTTTAAGAATTTTATTGATCGACATGATAATGCTGGTAAAGGTAACTGTGCTGTGTGCGTGTGTTAACTCTTTCTTAACGATAACGCTTTTTTTTTTGGCCAAATTACCAATAACGTTTTGACACTTGCATCAAAAGACCAAAACATTTTTAAACATAAACTTTTTACTATTTTTTCAATATATTTTTCATTTTCATATTTAAGAATCATAAAAATGTCCGTTTTTTTTTTTGGGGGTGGTGCTTGGCGGTGAGCCCATCAAATTGGATTTCAGAGGTTGTCACAATTGGGTATGAGAAGTCCAGCATCACTTGGGGCTCAGCTATGAATCCACGCAGCCCATCATTTGAATTGCTTATATTAAAAATTTTAGTATTACCGGAGTTAATTTCTTACAATATGATGAATAAATTTTAAATTTCAATTAAAAAAATGATCATATTTAGTATTCAATAATACATTGAACTAACTGCTTATTTGCGGTCAACAAAAGATTTTTTTTCCTTTTTTCCTTTTATTTTCTGAGGCTCTGGTTGTACTATATCACGGATTTTGATTCTTTCACACAGCTTTCTTTATTGCACATCTAGATCCTCTCACAACCATCGTCAAAACGGGGGAAGAGTTGCCTGTAGCAACTGGGTTGGCTGTTTGGAGGGGGTTGTGTTAGTGATTAGTATTCATAGTTTTTCATTTTCAGTGAGAAACTCTCATAGGAGCAAGAGAAGCAGCTTTCATTCTAATGCCTACCAAACATCCAATTTCAAAAAAAAGTTCATTCCATTCCATTTCTACTAATTCTTCCATCCAAAGAGAGGAGGGCAGTGAGGCTAATTATGCTGATGTTGAGATGCATATATTTAGCTGCTTTTGCTTTCCGGGCTTTGTATCTTATCTTCGTGATTAGGCGCCTGTGAGACAATAAATGCACATTATCACCATTTGTGGTGCTTTTTTAGTCTTTTAGCTTATTTACAATTAATTCTTAAAAAGTGATTATACACAATCTGAGATAATTATGTAAAAGAAATTTTATCTCAACTTATGTAAAAATGATTCTAGAAAGAATTGACAGACAATTCCGAAATTTTTGTGCAAGAAAAAAAAATAAGGTGAAAAACATTAACTTTTGAATTAAAGTGGACATCATATACCTACCCCTTTTTTTAGCCATATTTATCTTCATTTTCTAGCTCCCTCTTATTGTCTCTCACCATATTCTAAATCAAATGAATGACATTATTCATGTTTGCGAATAAATCACATGGCTTTGAAAAAGATAGAAACAAGAACAATAATTCTCAAGTTCAATCTCACCACTCGAAAATCTTTACTTTTACTGTGGCCAGCGATTGACAGCTTCGTTGACCGTCCCTCCCTTTACTTTTGTTTCTTCTAGGCCTAGGCATGAGTCCTCAACGATCCATGTCTCCGTCCATTGCTTCCCACGAATTGGCCAATTTTCATATAATCACACACCCGTCCAGCACAGACCTTTCTATTTCTAACTGTGATTCGTTCAAATGAATCTACGTAACTGTATCCGTATTCTTTCTGTATCTTGCTGGTTCTGGAATCTCTCTTGCCCCAGTTCGTGTAATTTATTGAGATTTAAGTCTAAGCTCTCTCACCGTAAAGGCCCATCTTTTGGATTACATATTACTGTTTCAATCAGTAACCCAGTAATGTGAATCTCACCTACAAAGTTTTGATTTTTGAAAGTAGGCAAAGTGGGGAGGGGGCTAGCCAGGAAAGGGACCATAGCATTCAATGACTCAGAACACGAGGGACAACTGAATAGCCAACTACTTTCGTATTTTTCCATATTTGCATATTTCACTATAAAGTGCGGTCCCGTGTTACTTATCTTTGCAGCCTCATGGACTGCATAAACCTGATAAAGACGCAACTCTTTACAATAAGAATTTTTATGACACTGCATTTGAATGTGAAACTAAGCGTGAATTGTGACACATGAAGGAAACAAAAAATTAGGCACTGTGTTGATCTCGTCTTTTTCCCCACTAGGATAATGAAGTTGACTAAAGGCTTGGCCAGCGATGTTCATTAGCCACATGGCACAGTTCAATACGGTGCACATCCAAATAGGAAACTTCACCAGTCCCCCTTGGGGGTGTGGGGGCAAAGATTATAGCTTCTTCACGAATCAGAACAATCAAAATTTAATGATGAAAGGGACACCAATCCATCTAGCTTAAATTATTATGATCGCGCCTTGTACTGGACCCTAACCAAGCCATCATATCAACTTTGACAGAGCCAATGTTTAGGCCTTGTTTGGTATGATGAATGTCTTTCTGATGAAATTGAATTTGGAATGTGAAAGATGATCTTGAAATTTAGAAGTTTGTTAGCCTTGTAATTTTTTTAAAAGTATCTGGATAATCAATGAACCATCAAGAAAACGTAGAATCTTGATTAATGCTCGTTGTTCTCTCTGTTTTTACTTTTTACCACAGCCCCGATTTGTAAGCTTAATCTCTGCCCAAATCGCCATGTTTTTAAAGTTTTAAATGTAGGAGTCAATGCCTTGAATGGACTGAAGCAATCTTGTGGGAACAAGCAATAGTGATGTTCAACTAATCAGATTATTGGTAACGAAGTTTGGACTTTGGATCATGATTATCGCAAACAAAAATGTCTCGCAATGCGAGGTTGCTTTTTCGTGTCACCTGAACGTGCTTGAGAGTTTGGCTCATCGTAGTAGGGGGAATTTAATAGGTGTCCCTTTATTTTAAAACATTTTTTCTATTAAATTAAAATTTTAGAGTAAAAGAGAACGAGACGAGGGAAGGTTCAATTGGTCCAGGCACCTTTGAAGTTACTCTGCAACAGCCAAGTGTGTTTCACCGATTCAATTCAAATCAAGCGTTCCTCATCAGACCGCCATGAACGTAACCGACACGGTCATCGCTGAACCACTCACCAGACCCAGGTTAGCTCAGTTCCATAGTCTCAGAAATCGGGGTAGTGGAATATTAGACTGTCCTTACTTTAAGGATTCACTCCAAATGGAAACTTTTAAAACCCTTGGCTCTTACCAACTTTCAATTTCATTGCGGTGTGGACTTGCGACTCTCACCAGCTAATGCTTTTTGCTGTGAAGCCCACCCACGCTCTCACATGCGTTGCAAAAGCAGAGATATAAAGAAGGAAAAGTTACCAAAGAAGCAGTCTTTCGAGTACATACACAGAGAACGCGGAGTCAGAGCGCAACATTCAAAAAATTACGCTTTTCTGATGTCTTTTACCATTTACAAAACTTGCAGCGCCTTCAAAATCCATTATTTGTCCTCAAGCCTTTGAATTACCACCAATACATATCTCTTCGCTGCTTCTGCTCTATCTCCCTTTTACTCAAGATTCTATAGACCCATTCCTCACTGTCTCTTTCTCTGTACTTTTCGGTTTCGGGGTTGTTTTGATTACATTACGTGATCCTGTGTCTGTCCAATCATTTCCGTGTTCTTCTCAATAAAAATTTCCCGCCCAATGATGTATTTAACTATCAAAGCTTTTAATGTGTCATTGCCTGCGAATGATCGGCAACTCGGTTCATGATTTCTATTTTTTTGTTTTCGTCTTAAAATTTATTATTTTTCGTTGGGTTAATTCTGCTGCCGCGTAATTAAAAATTTCACTATTTTAGTGACGGTTATGGGGGGTGGTAGAGTTGAAGTTGTAAGTAGCAAGGGATGCTCTGGACTGTTTTCACCTTCATCGCACTTATTCAGGGGTTTGCATCTGCAACCTTCAGAGCCAATGACTCCTGTTTCATCTTTCCACAGCCTTGAACCTATGGAAGGACGATCAAGTGCTCCCTTTGCTGGTCTCGTTATATGCGTAACTGGTCTTTCTAAAGGTATGCTTGTTTTTTAACATCCATGCTTTCAATTTGTTTTTTGTTTTTCCTATGTTGATATCTCAACGTTGCCTTGTACGCAATTATTTTCTTCTCTTGGGATAGCGTTTCAGATAGAAGAATGTAGTAGTCAGTCGCTCCATGGTTATTAGCAAAAATCTGATCATGTCTTTTACTTTCCATGTCATTTTTGAGTTTGAGGGGTAGATACGGATGAATTGAGGCTATCACTATCGACGATATGTGTTTTTGGTTTAATTTCTTCAATTTTCTATGTTTAATTTTGCATGAACATGTGAGTATAGAAGTCGAAAGAAGTTGAGAGGAGTACGCTTATAATTATCCCAATAGTTGATTATATATGTTCAGTATGTCATGACATCCTACTTCCTCCTATATAGAAAGACCTGCATATAAAAAAGAGACCAAGAAGGTCTACATGAGTTGAAGAATTATTCTTTATATTATTGTTCTCTGGAATTTTGTTGTGACAGAAGCGAGGAAACAGGTCATGGAGGCAACGGAGAGATTAGGTGGCCAATATAGCCCCCATTTGCATCCTCAATGTACCCATTTGGCGGTTCAGATATCCTTTCTTATTCATGAAATTATTTGAATTTTCGTTCACAATAATAGGAGTAACAGAACCCCCTCCCAGGGATTCAGCTGCGACTGTGTTTAAATTTGATTGTTTTGTGTTTAAAAAGATCTTATTATATTATGCTTTGAGCTTATCTTTCATGGTCTCTTGCCTTCATTTGCCCCTCAGCACTCATCTTCCTCTAGCATTCTGTGTTTCTTGATCGATCCAATCCTGGCATGAAATCTTTAACACTTGTTACAGCTTTGGAGGGCGTAAGTTTGAGCATGCACTGAAGTACGGTGCAAGAAATGGTCTTTTTATTGTCACACTGGGTTGGTTTGTTGATAGTGTTAGAAGAAATGGTCAGTAGCGCTCGTTCGGTATTCTGTTGAGTAATTCTTTTGGTTTAATTTTGGTTAAATCCTTTGGTAAATGTATATACATTTTACCGAGCAAGATAGGAACTTCATCAAATTTTCATATGTTCATCGTTTTATCACCTTTTGTTGAAGTTGTCATCACTAAGATCAATGTATCTGGTGCTCAAATATTATAAAGAAGGTGCTTCCAGATTTGGTCTATGAATGATGTCGCTGTTTTCCTAATTTTGAAGAATGATGACTTTGTTTCTTGTTATTTTTTTGACAGATGTCAATAACCAAATAGTACTGATATAATGAGGAAGCTTTAAGAATTTAATTGATACTTATTAGCATTCCATATGACTGAATTTCTTTTCTTACATCTGCTGCAGTGAGGTTGAGTGAATCACTTTACAGTGTGAAGAATTATGGCAATAACAATATGAACTTGGATGATTATAAACTGCTTTCCCGGTATAGAAATGCTGAAAATTCTTGTCTTCCCGCAAGTTTTCTTGAAACCAAGCAAAATGATAAAGATGAAGAATTTCAAAGATTTTTTGGGCGTGAGTCTAGCAAGAATGTGGATTTGCCTTTATCTGGTTGCTCTATATATGTTGATTCAGAGATCTCACCTGAGTTGCGTACTAAGGTATACATATGTGCATACATTTGCACTCTAACAAGAACTATTTGCATTCTTTTGAAATTTTTGTGCTTGCAGTTTTCGTTGTGCTAGGTTCATGCAAACAAGTCAGATTTTATTGGATTGACTTTGCTGCTTGAATTACAGTAATTTACAATTTGAGTGCTTATATAGATGCTTTGTGTGTTTGATAGGTTGTCGAGACTGCTTCCAGAGAAGGTGCCAGTTTGATGGAACAGTGGTTTGTTGGTTGTAATGCTAGTCATGTAGTCACTGAAGGGCCATCAATTCAAAGATATCTTGGATATTCTAGTAACTTTGTAACAGTAAGTGTAGCGTATTTATGCTTATTATTTGAACATGGAGACATAGCAAGAGGGAATGGAACTTTTGGATGCCTCAGACTGTGTTTGTCCCAATGTATCGCTTATCTAACCATACAGATGGCATTGTTGTGCTGTTATACTGTGTAGAGGTATCTATGGTATTATTTATATTCACAATGAAATTTGTGATGCATGATATGTCTCAGCCACTGTGGATTCTAAAAACAGCCAAGGAGAAACAAGTGCAAAGGCTTGTTCATATGTCTGCTGATTTGGCAAGGCAAGTGGGTTTGATGCTCGAGGACATTCATAATGGTGTTACAGGGGAGGTAATTCGTCACTCTTTACGTCTTTTTAGTTTGAATGTCATTTTGTTTTATGTTTTTTTTTATAACATTCCATAGCATGGTGCAAAATTTCATTAATATGAGAATGTAACGTTCGACTAATTCCTTGTCATGTTCAACTTCAAGTAACTCTTTCCAAAATAAGTGTATAGGTTGCTATGGATGTAACTTTTAATGATGAAAATTAATTAATCATATTTTTCTTCATGCTGGTACTAAATGTAGTAGTTTTTTTTTTTTTTTGACCTTTTTAAATTGTCAACCCACTAATTTCATGTAATCATTCTGTAATTGATCATGCCTTCAAGCCTATGCTTTGTCTAATTCCACATAAATTTGACATGCATTTTTCTTATATATTAGGAATCACTTAAGCATAATCTCCCTGAAGATCTTCAGGGCGTTAATAGTAAAGGAAGTTACAAAGAAAGGCAGCAAATTGTGACCTCTGCAAAAATAGGTGTCAGAAATCGCCGTGGTCGTCGAATGCAGGCAAGTCTTTGATTACTTATTTCTAGTCCCTGCTGTAATTTTATGCTTAGGATTCCAACTGACTGCTTTTGTGAGTAAATTGTGGGAGGCAAGTTCATATTCTTCTGCAGCATGTATGCTGTTTTCTGTTGATTTGATAGAGTTAGCAGAGTGTAGTGGGCTTTGGGAGATTCTGGCTTCTCTCTAATAGTGTTAGTTTTTCCTTTTTCCAGACTTGTCAGACTCCAATGCGTCCGATAACACCTAACAACCTTCTGGATTCTATCTGCTGGTCAATATCGGAACCTACTTCAACAGCTTCCATTTACACTGACTCTTTCAGTGTTGAAGACACTAGTGAAAATCATTTTTCAGCCTTTTGTGATGCGAAGGGGGCCGTCAAAGATTTAGAAGCTTCATTTTCAAACTCTACTCGGCCTCTGAGAGAAAGGTTGTTGACTCTATCTGCTGTTTGCTCTTATTCAGTTAAGATGACAAGTAAATGGGATTTTCCCTTCTTTTCCCAAGTACATTGTAACAAATGTCTTCATAGTATGCAGTGCAAAATAAGTCCATCATTTGTGTTGTTTCTGATTTTTTATATTCGTAAGTTGAGGAGCCGTTGATTTGCCACGTCTCATGAACTTTCTGTCTTTTGCAGTGAGAAATCTGAACTGATGCTTAAAAACCATTTTCTTACCATTCTCTTTCCGATTGATCGATTTGCTGAGATGGGTCCTTCGTCAAGAACATTTTTTAGCCACGACGGATTTACATGCCTACAGGTGTTGGATCATATATATGCATTTTATCAGGTACAATATACATTCTTTTGGGACTTCTCTTCCCTGCCTGGCCGCTGTCCAATTATGTGTCAGTCCTTTACGGTTCTTTCCTTTTTATCTGCCCTTAAACTTCTGACATCGTAGAAAATCTAAAGATTATTCTACTGCTCCTACGAGCTATATACTTAAACAAGAAAACTGTTTGTATTTAATCAAGTATACTGCTTGTGCCGTTAGTTATGAGGTGTTTTATGGTGTGGCAGGAGAATCTGTTGGGCCATGAAATAGAAGCTGCAATTCATACAGATTCAAGACATGCGGACAGGCTTCGAGCAGTGTACTCGAGTAAAGATACAGCAGAACGTGGGTCTGTGATGTTCAAAAGGATTGATTTCTTGGGTAGTCGTACGAGTTTTGAAATGTTGAAACGTGTGACTGGCGACAACAACTCTAATGTCTACGAATTATTACTCAGGGCCTAACACCATTACTTTTGAATGGTGTTGCTTCTCTGCAGCGCAACCTAATGTATGTGAGCGAAATAAAATAACTAAATCAAAAGCAAAATAGCGAGGAGGAGACAAATATGCATGGTATGGCATTCCTTGTGACAAGTTACCATAGTCAGTCCAGGACTGTGACATGCTTGAACATGTAAGACTTGTGTTTGTAGAAGCAACTAGGATGGGTCCGAGCATTGCATAGAGTGAAACAAAACATGACATAAAATTTGGAAAGTTACTCAGGTCTCTGGTGGTCTACGTATGATTTGATTTAATTGGGGAGTTAATATGGATTATAAATGTAGAATTTATTTTTTATTTTTATTAATTTTTTTTTTAAATTGCTCTTATTGATATTTCTTTAATAATAAATAATCAAGAGAGGGGAGACGGGATTGAAGAAGATAATTAAAGTGTCTTAAAAAAAATATGACATTAACCAACTTAAGTAACACCTTTAATATAATCAAGTTAAGCAAATAAATTCTAGATGGAATTATTATAAAGTTCCATGTAAAAGAATTAATATTAAAAATATCCTAAAAAGTTGTCAATGTAAGTGATTTAAGTTGTCAATAGGATCTTTTTGATATTAATTCTTTTACATGGGATTTTATGATAATTCTCTCTAAATTCTATATTTAGAATAGAATGGTGTAATTCTCAATTTCGTTTTCACAACTCATGCCCATTATGCTCTTCAGAGACGGTTTAAATTCATAACCCCACAAGCCTCGTTGAATTACGAAGTTCCAAGTAGTTGTTATTCATGACCTGTGTAATGCAAAATTTTTAAGAAGCTTTAACAGTATATGTAGATGCTATGAGATAGTGGTGGCATTTTAAATTTTACATGTGCGCGCGCGTCCACTGTACAGCAAAGATTGCATCCATGCTTTAATCTCTCCTTGTTGGTATATCTATCAATTGATATAAAATTTACAAAAATTGTGAACTGATGAACTTATATCGTCTGTTAGCAGTGCTTCGGTGTAAACGAACCCATGGATGTACGTTAATACATATTAATCGGCATCTAGATGGAATATCTACATCACTTTCGCGAACTGGTGACCATTCGGCAGATGGGGCAACAATTCTATAACAACCAACCTGTATAAGCATTAGCTGGTGCATTTCCAGCCGAGCCTCAAATCGATGCGCTGAGAACAGATTAAAAACGCAACCTTTGTTCGGCAGAGACCAGCACTCGAGAACGAAAGTGAATTGTTCTATCATGTAATTGAATTCTATCAGTTACATCTGAATCAATAAGAAACAAAAGGGATTTAAAAGGAAAAAAAGAAAAAAGGAAATTAGGGTACAAAATTAACAGAAGGAAAATGATCACATGGCATGCACTGACGCATGGTCCCTGCTGACTAATGTAACCAGATGCCGTGGTTAAAATCTTAATGATACACTTTCTGCTACTACAGACCTGTTTCCTTTAGTATTTCCACGTTCCTTTTTCTCTCTACTCTCTGAACATTTTTTTTTCCTCCCCTTTTTCTTCAGGCTTGGACATCGCCAATTCTTCCCAATGTACAGATACAAGAATGACTACAATATGTCTACGACTTCATGGATTTTTACCGTGTCAAAAACTTGTATACCTCGCTGTCATTTTTGTTCAATATACCACTACTCGAAGCAGGCCTGGCTGTGCTTCCTTGAAGTCTAGACCCTCTTCTTCAAGTAGATAACGCTGTACAGCTACTGGAAGTCTTACAGGAGTGCGGGAGCCACGGGTATGATGGCCGGTACCAACACATATATAAACCTGCAAGCGCTGGTCGGCAGCTCTGGCAGTGCTTCTTAGCACGCTCAGTTCATGTTTAAGGACATGAATGGCTTCACTAACATGTAGTCCATGTAGGTCTATCATTCTTTCATGTCCTCTTCCATTGCCCTGCATCTCTGGAGAAACTGGATTCCTGAACATTCAACATTTGCAGGTCAGATAGAACCATCCTTAAATAACACCCTGGTAATGTGAAACACACTAGCTCATACAATGATTATGTGCTCTTGTCCATGTAATCATTCCAGATAGCAAGTATTCAGCAGATTGTGCAAGCTGTATAAAGTAGGGGAATGAGGGGGATAGAGAAGCAGAAGAGTAGCAGAAGAAATTCTTGAAAGCAGGCTGTCAGTACTCAGTGTCATAAAAAATTTATTGATAGCAGAAAGAAACAAGCAAAATACAAAGGTATGTTTATATGGAAAACTTAATGGTAGATCCAACTTATCAAAAGATAACCATCATGCCGATTTATATACAGCTTGTGAGCAGCAAATGATGTCGTATCAACAAGGACCAAGACGAGTTGGGTATTTTAACCAATAGAAAAAATGAGCTAAGTGAGAGCACTGAAAAATGACAAACCTCTGCCGATAAATAGATTCTTGCGCTTTTCCATGAGCTGCTTTCATGTGCATGTTGTGCAGTTGTCCTTTCACACTCAGTTCCTTTGCCAAGGCCTTATTTCCTATGAGGTATGCTTGACGTGCCTGATTTTAAATTATCACTAATTAGGTCAAATTACAAAAATGTCTGTTAGGCAAATCCTCCAATTGACATTTGCAGAAAATTGTCCAGTTGCATATGACCGCAGACTCAAGAACAGATAGTTCTGATACGAACATGCCTGCCTTTCAGCAATTGTCCCTTGAATTTCTAACTTTGTTGTTTGATAATCACGAAAAAGCTTTGAGAGTGAACCTACCCTCCCTTTCGTTCTTATCATTCCAGCTTGATTGCCAAAAGAAATAACCAAAATTGAATAATACTATCAACTTACTCAATGGAGGGAAAGGTGAGAGAGAGATTTGTTCAGAATAAGCAACCGAAGATCATAGCCAAGCATCACATTATAAGATATCATACACTGCCATCTAAATTCCACATTAGAATGTCAGACCCACCTGCTCAAAATAAGTATTACGCAATCGTGCATGATCACGAGCCTCCTCCCGCAGCTCAGAATACATATTTGCTGCCATCCAACGTAGGATCAAATGTAGAGTGTAAAATGAATTCATTGCAGAATAGAAGCATAGAACATAAATATTTACCAACTGCATCACCAGTTTCAAGCCAAACAGGGGCTGCTCGAGCAGAACTGCGGGTTGTTAGCCTATCACCAAAATTTGCTCTTCCTTGACCACCATTAAATGCATGTGCTGGAGCATGAGAACTTCTGCTTGAGCCAATAGTGGCATCACCGGAACCATTTTTATCATACTTCCAAATACCAGAGTCCGGGGAAGCCAATTTCCTGACAGCAGAAGCGAAGTCAATAGCACCTCTGGAAGGAATTGAAGGGCTGGACTTAAAAAGAAGCATGTCCTTCTCCGATGATCCATAAGGATTGCCGCTTTGTTGAACATTATCTGCAGCATATTTAACAGAAGCAGTGTGGCCATCAGGTGAAGTAAGTGCAGGGAAGTCCATTGCACTCAGATTGGGAGCTGAAACAGTCTTTGAATTCAGATTCTGATTGAAATTGCCATCAACTTGAAGCTGCAAAGGCAAACTATACTGATAAGTTTTTGCCTCAGGAAGAATATCAAAGAAATCAACCCAATCAAAATGGCAAGGACATCCACAGAAAGAAGAAGCAAACAAAGGGATGTTTGCATAACTCGATCACCCGCCATGAAACAATGATGTAGAACCAAAAAAAAAAAAAATCAATTTCCATTGATAACATGAAGCACAGAACTAAGTTGTCGAGAGAATTGGTCAAAAAATGATATTAAGAATTGAAAACAAGAAATAAGAGTGTGCCTAAAATCACATCTGAATCACCTAGACTTTACGGGAAGAGGCCCAAAATTAGTTGTGGCTCAATGAGGTTACAATCCATCCCATGAAATTTAACATTGCACATACTACATTACATGCATGCATTTCCAACCAAAAATTGCAAGCCAATGCTAGAAGACAGGTTGTGGTTGAAAATATAATTAAAAAAACAAAGTAATTTTCACGGTCTGTCACATTAAAAAGTGGCTCATGAGAAGCCCCAGTCAGACACAAATTCAGCTTACAACTAAACTAAAAGGTCAGTCTTACCTCCAACTGAGTGAGCATCTCAATGGTCAGATTTAAATCACATCCATTAGCAAAGAAAACTTCTGCAAGGCTTTCTGAAGCAAAACCAGGGAACTGAGCAGCCAAAAACTCCAAAGGGTTCATATCAGTGTCATCCACCATAGTTTGTTCACTCAAAGGATCATTTAAGAATCCATGTCCAGAGTTATCATCATAAGTAAGCCCCTCTCGACCACTGCCAAAATGCTGGTTGGTACTCCCAATTTGCATATCCCAAGGCTTCGCTAATGTGTTCAGAAAATTTGCGGATGATGGGTCCTCCCCATAGGCTGAATTGGAAAATCTTAATTTGTCAGCAAAGCTATTGCCATTAAGGTGAAATGGAGACAATCCCTGCTGCTCATTTAATAGATATCTACTTCCATTAGAAGTAGGAAACCTTGACGCTTCATGATCATCATGTATAGACATGCCTGCTAGAGAGAGATTGTTAAGACCTTGGGGTTCATCCTCTCCCATGACCTTGAAGTCAGGGGTGATATCATCAGGGAGCTGACAACGCCAGTATTGATGGACCTCATCATCAGAATTATTTGAAATGGATGACTCTGATCGATCTAAAACTGCTTTCCCAAGAGATCCAGCAGTAGGAAACCTTGCTGTTGCATCTACAGAGCTGGTACTTCCAGATGGCAATGATCTGTGGGAGAAAGGGACAAATTCCGCAGCATTTGGATTCAAAGTAGTTACCTTGTTTGGGGAGCTTAGCTTTGTTTCTGTTTGGGATCCTTTCTGGATTAAGCTCATCATTAACTAAAATATGAACAAAATTTACAACAACATAGATAGAATCTAAACAGTACACCACAAGTCCAATCAGCTTCAACCAAACCCTGCAAAATGGTTCAATTTGATCACACTTATTGATCAACCAGCTTCCATAAGCAAAAGGGAAGTAAATATTGCAGTACAACTTTTCTAAGCATGTGCTAGACAAGCGAATTTAATTTCAGTTGCAACAAAAAAATCATAAAAAGATTCACTACATTGACTGAGCTTGTTTGGAATTAGCTTTTGGATTGGAAAGTGATTTTACGCAATCCGAAGTAAATATGTTAGAAGAATTTTGTCTCAACTTGCATAAAAGTGATTATGGAAGAGTGAAACAAACAAACTCATAGAATAGTAGTGGAGGATATAAAAAGACACAAAGTTAGGTTGATTATCACAGTAATCAACTGTAGATTAGCTTTCAATCCTGTAACTTCTTAGACCTTAAACTATCCTATGAATTGATTTGAACAAAAGATGTACCATGGATGAGTTGTAAACAATTTTTAGTAAAACGAATACTAAAAAGCTTTCAAAAATATTGACCGATTCTAGAACAAGACCAAAAACTGTAGGAAATGGTAAAAACCCTAAAAGTTTCTGGATGATTGAAAATCTTCAAAGCAGGATCCTTCTTTCCAAGATGAATTAAACAATAACGGGATTTCTTGTATGGTACACAGAAAGCCCCATTAAAAACTAAAGGATATCCACAAAATTCAACCCCAAATCCCACAAGCATCTAACAAATACAAACACGACAGATTCGAACCAGGACAGACAAGAATAGCAATCAGTGAAAGCGCAATCACAACCAAACAGGACCTCCCTTTACCACAGCCGTTAACTTTAAGAGATCTTGCACAATTCAACGCCTAACAATATTTGACAGAACAAATGAAAGAAACCCAGTAAAAAATAATCAAACCGAATAAAACCCAGAATCAAAGCAAAATTGAGCCGGTCAGTCGGGCAAAAGAAAGATCTAAATTTTATGGAGGTATACCTTTCCGAATCGAATCAAAGGGATCCATCTGCAGGATTGCCTGAGATCAGAAGGTGAGAGAGGGGGAGAAGATGAGATAAAGTGAAGCTGGTCTAGTTTTTTTTCTTGGAAATCGAGCTGCGAACTCTCTCTCCAGTATAATTATCTCAGTTATCAGGGCTGCTAGTTCTTCTATCTGTTTCTCTTTCCTCCCTCCCCCTCTTTTCCTTTTTCTCTTTCTCTTGGTTTTTGGTGGAAACCCTCTTTAGCTAATACCCAACACCACCACCACAAAAATACTAAACGAGACACCCAACTTTCGCCACTCGATTTGACCTCTCTCTGTACCCTCCTCTCTCTACAATTTTCTCCCTATCGGTATCCTGATTCTTGAGTTTCACCCTCTTAACTGTACAGTACCTATAATAAATTATTCTGCATGATTGGGATTTGGGCGAAGAAAAATGTCACCACTCCACAAACTCCATCTTTTCTTAAATATCACATTTTGCATTTTTTATTATTTTCCTCCCATCATCACCCTATTATTTTATTATTATCTTTTCCTTCGGCTGCTGCTTGACCTTTTGATAAATAGAATTTAAAGATCCAGACTTCGGGCCCAAAATACAATACTGAACCTGAGGCCTGAGCTGGCCTAAAAAGGAATAAGCTGGGGCGAGCTAGCCGCGGATAAGATGTGCTTAGTGAATTAGGATTTAAACTTGTCTGGATAAACGAAGAGTTTTATGATTTTTAAATTTTTGTCAAATTCTACGTACGGTATGGAAATTAGTGAAAATTATATATGTAATACGAGTATGGTGATTACTTATAACATGTTTGTTAATCAATTATGAAAATTAATTTCACATAAATTGAGATAAAACTCTCTCATATATTCATTTCGAATTGTGTAAAATCACTTTTGAAATTAAGGTTTTATTATTTCTCTTACATGTTTCGATTCAAATTGTCACCGATGCTTCTTTTTCGTTGGTGCTTTCACGTCACTCTTTTTTTTCACTCTTCATGTTATTAAGAGACAAACTGTACTTTTCAGCTCATTATAAATTGGTAATTTTTTCTACTCTGATAGAAGTGCTAAGTGGAGGTACAAACGAGAGAAGAAAGTGGAACTAACGACAGCTGCAAAAGATTTGAAAAATGTGTAACGTGAGCAGGAAGGTCATATTGAACTGTCCCTCGTTTTAGTTGACCCAAATAGGGTCATGTTCTGTCTCCCTGTTTCCAAAGTCCCGTTTGGTTCAGAGGAATGTTTTTTTTTTTAAAGATTATAACAAAGTACCCATTTCATTTACAAACAACATTCTCTCTTTGAGCTCGGTATTACTTATAAGCATAAATTTTGCTTTATCTTTAAAATTAATGCATTTTTTTCATTTTTATCCTTAGCTAATTGCATGTGTCTCTCATCTCTTTTCATCACTTTTTACTTCTCATTTTTTCACACCCATTATCCTTTACTCACAATCTTCATAAATAACAGTGTATTTGGAAGAAAAAGGGTTTTATCCATTACATATTCATTACTTTTAACTAACTTAACCGCCGGTTTATTTTGTGTTATTAGGATAGTTGTTACTTATAAAAATGATTGAATAAAATAAATATAAAAGTTTGATGTATGTTGCACATGTGGAGATAAGCATGATGTTTGCTCCTTTTTTCCAAACACATAACAAGGCAATCATGTTAGATATAACATTAGAGATTACATGTAAGCATTTTTTTTAGCAGGGATTGCAATATTTGTCCCTCACGTTGCATCCAGCTAATCATTTTCCTTAACGCAACTTATTGAAAAATATTTGGGAAAATCTTATAAAAAAGATGCTTATATTTAACATTTGATGGTATATGAATAAGATTAACTTTAATCAAGTGATATACATGCATAGAAGAAATAGGGGGAAAAAATGACTCTTCCTTGCCTTGTCACTTCTATGTGTCAAATGGGCCTGACAACATAACGAGCGTCACTCCCTGTGAGTGTTTTTTTTTTTTTTTTGGTTCTCTCGTATGCACACACACCCACGCACTGACATTGTTAGAGGGATGACCGTACCTAGTTTTATCGGTTTACTGGGATCGGATGGTTTAAATTATTTTGATGGGGTCACACTCACATGAGAATGGCAAGCAGGGGTACCAGCCACCTCCTCAGAAGTACGCCTCCGGTTAAAACTCCATTTACTACTCCTCATAACTTATTTTCAGATAGAGAGAATGAAAAATTTTATTTGATCTTTTTATTAAATTTTTTATTTAAATGTATAATTTTACTTTTGATTCAATTCTCATATGTTATACTATGCATTAAATATAAATAAAGTTGAAAAGTTGTTAAATTTTAAATAAAATGTATGGTTTAAGATTTTTTTTTATTTATGTAAAATATTTTATAAATGATTTAAGAGGATTAATGTGAATCATGGAGAATAAAAATGATTGGTGACATGTTGAAGAGCCGTGGGGAATAATACATAGAGGGGCTAGTTTCCACCCCACATCATGGTCCTCACTGTCGCAAGAAAGAATCAAACAAGTTGTGGGCAGACATAGGCTTCCACGTGTCCTAGGGGTCGACAGCACCAACGATTCCGTGATCCAAAACGCACCAAATCAGCGCCTCTACAGCCTCACATCACAGTTACTTCCGTCTTTAACTGTCAGTTAATTTTTTAAAAAATATTATAAAAATTAAATAAATTTCTTACTTGTAATACTTATTATAAAATACTTATATATCTCATTGGATTGTTTATATAAATTTATAAGTCAAATAAATTAATTTCTTTAATTTTTTAAAAAATTAAATCTGTAGTGATTTATTCTGTTACAGTTTCTCTATCTTTCATCACTCTTACTTTTCCACACATTCTTATATAATTTTATATCTAAATTTTTTTTTCAACAATAATTATTATTTTATATCAATGTTGGAGAATGTTGTCCTATCATCAAAAGTCTCAAGGCCAGCATTTTTTGCTTGGCTTTGAGATTAAATTACTTATCAAAATCAAAAAAGTTAGACCACTAAATGGGCGCTTTTATTCAATTCTCATCAACAAGTGAAGCCAGTTGGCGGATTTAATGGTTTGTTTGGCAATCACTTAAAAATTATTTTTACACAAGTCGAGACAAAACTTCTCTCACATATTTACCTCGGATTGCGTAAAATCATTTAAAAAAGTTATT